>JASFXW010001230.1:12500-20282 GCA_030490835.1 Annona cherimola
AGCGCCCCGGGTCGTTGCCCGTCCGACTCGCATCCATGCCCGGCCTCATCGGCCCGGTGCTCGATCGCCACGGGGTGACGATGGACCCCCACGGGGATACGGTCATCCCGTTCGGAACGATGCTTGAGACGCCTCGGATGCAGCCCCGCCCAAGCACCATGCTGTGGGAGCGTGTGTGGCCAGGGCCGAGTACCACAGGCTGGGCCGAGTACCGCCAGTATAACTGGTGAGCACTTTTGGCCGCAACTTCCTGCTTGTGGGGGTTCAGGCCCTCCAGGTATATAGGTAGACAGTGGTGGTGGATGGCCGACTGCTCTTGGGAAGCAGCTCGGAACCACCCGGATAGCCCCATCGATGCCCGAATGCCCGGCATCCTCGCCCCGTCCCCCCGAATCGATGCCCCGTTGCCGCTGGTTTGCGGCCTAGCGCCCCGGGTCGTTGCCCTATCGCCCGGGGTCGTTGCCCGTCCGACTCGCGTCCATGCCCGGCCACATCGGCCCGGTGCTCGATCGCCACGGGGTGACGATGGACCCCCACGAGGCTACGCTCATCCCGTTCGGATCGATGCCTGAGACGCCCCGGATGCATCCCCGCCCAAGCACCATGCTGTGGGAGCGTGTGTGGCCAGGGCCGAGTACCACAGGCTGGGCCGAGTACCGCCAGTATAACTGGTGAGCACTTTTGGCCGCAACTTCCTGCTTGTGGGGGTTCAGGCCCTCCAGGTATATAGGTAGACAGTGGTGGTGGATGGCCGACTGCTCTTGGGAAGCAGCTCGGAACCACCCGGATAGCCCCATCGATGCCCGAATGCCCGGCATCCTCGCCCCGTCCCTCCCGAATCGATGCCCCGTTGCCGCTGGTTGGCGGCCTAGTGCCCGGGGTCGTTGCCCGTCCGACTCGTGTCCATGCCCGCCCTCATCGGCCCGGTGCCCGGTCGCCATGGGGGGACGACGGACACCCTCGGGGCTATGCTCGTCGCGTTCGGATCGATGCCCGGCCGTCCCGGATGCAACCCCGACCAAGCATTAAGCTGTGGGGGCGTGTGTGGCCAGGGCCGAGTACCACAGGCTGGGCCGAGTACCGCCAGTATAACTGGTGAGCACTTTTGGCCGCAACTTCCTGCTTGTGGGGGTTCAGGCCCTCCAGTTATATAGGTAGACAGTGGTGGTGGATGGCCGACTGCTCTTGGGAAGCAGCTCGGAACCACCCGGATAGCCCCATCGATGCCCGAATGCCCGGCATCCTCGCCCCGTCCCTCCCGAATCGATGCCCCGTTGCCGCTGGTTTGCGGCCTAGCGCCCCGGGTCGTTGCCCTATCGCCCGGGGTCGTTGCCCGTCCGACTCGCGTCCATGCCCGGCCACATCGGCCCGGTGCTCGATCGCCACGGGGTGTCGATGGACCCCCACGAGGCTACGCTCATCCCGTTCGGATCGATGCCTGAGACGCCCCGGATGCATCCCCGCCCAAGCACCATGCTGTGGGAGCGTGTGTGGCCAGGGCCGAGTACCACAGGCTGGGCCGAGTACCGCCAGTATAACTGGTGAGCACTTTTGGCCGCAACTTCCTGCTTGTGGGGGTTCAGGCCCTCCAGGTATATAGGTAGACAGTGGTGGTGGATGGCCGACTGCTCTTGGGAAGCAGGTCGGAACCACCCGGATAGCCCCATCGATGCCCGAATGCCCGGCATCCTCGCCCCGTCCCTCCCGAATCGATGCCCCGTTGCCGCTGGTTGGCGGCCTAGTGCCCGGGGTCGTTGCCCGTCCGACTCGTGTCCATGCCCGCCCTCATCGGCCCGGTGCCCGGTCGCCATGGGGGGACGACGGACACCCTCGGGGCTATGCTCGTCGCGTTTGGATCGATGGCCGGCCGTCCCGGATGCAACCCCGCCCAAGCACCAAGCTGTGGGGGCGTGTGTGGCCAGGGCCGAGTACCACAGGCAGGGCCGAGTACCGCCAGTATAACTGGTGAGCACTTTTGGCCGCAACTTCCTGCTTGTGGGGGTTCAGGCCCTCCAAGTATATAGGTAGACAGTGTTGGTGGATGGCCGACTGCTCTTGGGAAGCAGCTCGGAACCACCCGGATTGCCCGATCGATGCGCGAATGCCCCGCGTCCTCGTCCCGTCCCTCCCGAATCGATGCCCCTTTGCCGCGAGTTGGCGGCCTAGCGCCCCGGGTCGTTGCCCGATCGCCCGGTTTCGTTGCCCGTCCGACTCGCGTCCATGCCCGGCGCTCGGTCGCCATGTGGGGAAGACGGACCCCCTCGGGGCTATGCTCGTCGCGTTCGGATCGATGCCCGGCCGTCCCGGATGCAACCCCGACCAAGCATTAAGCTGTGGGGGCGTGTGTGGCCAGGGCCGAGTACCACAGGCAGGGCCGAGTACCGCCAGTATAACTGGTGAGCACTTTTGGCCGCAACTTCCTGCTTGTGGGGGTTCAGGCCCTCCAAGTATATAGGTAGACAGTGGTGGTGGACGGCCGACTGCTCTTGGGAAGCAGCTCGGAACCACCCGAATTGCCCCCTGTCGATGCGTCCGAATAGCGTCCATGCTCGACCACCCCGTCCGGTGCTCGGCTGCCTTGTGGCAATGCCCGACCCCCACGGCACTATGCCTGTCCCTTTCGATTTAATGCTAGGCCACCCCGGACACATCCCCCCCCATGGATGCGTCGGGCTAGCGTCCATGCTCGACCACCCCGTCCGGTGCTCGGCTGCCTTGTGGCAATGCCCGACCCCCACGGCACTATGCCTGTCCCTTTCGATTTAATGCTAGGCCGCCCCGGACGCATCCCCGTCCAAGTAGCCAGCATCTGGGTCGCGCATTGCCTGGGCCGTGTACCACAGCAAGGGCCGAGTACCGCCAGTATAACTGGTGAGCACTTTTGGCCGCAACTTCCTGCTTGTGGGCGTACGGGCCCTCCAGGTATATAGATAGACGGTGGTAGGCGACCGTCAGCCCATGCACCCCGATGGCAGCCGTGCTCACGCGTGCGTCCTGTGTTGCCGTTCACCCCGGACGGCCCACGCGCTGACGCTGCCCCCGTGCCCGATGCTCGGAACCTCCCGGATTGCCCCTCCCCCCCCCCCAATGGATGCGTCGGGCTAGCGTCCATGCCCTGCCTCCTCGGTCCGGTGCTCGGCTGCCTTGTGGCAATGCACGACCCCCACGGCACTTTGCCAGTCCCTTTCGATTCGATGCTAAGCTGCCCCGGACGCATCCCCGTCCAAGGAGCCGGCTTCTGGGTGGTGCACTGCCTGGGCCGAGTACCACATCATGGGCCGAGTACCGCCAGTATAACTGGTGAGCACTTTTGGCCGCAACTTCCTGCTTGTGGGCGTACGGGCCCTCCAGGTATATAGATAGACGGTGGTGGGCGACCGTCCGCCCTTGCACCCGGATGGCAGCCGTGCTCACGCGTGCGTCCTGTGTTGCCGTTCACCCCGGACGGCCCACGCGTTGACGCTGCCCCCCGTGCTCGATGCTCGGAACCTCTCGGATTGCCCCTCCCCCCCCCCCCCCCAATGGATGCGGCGGGCTAGCGTCCATGCCCTGCCTCCTCGGTCTGGTGCTCGGCTGCCTTGTGCCAATGCACGACCCCCACGGCACTTTGCCAGTCCCTTTCGATTCGATGCTAAGCTGCCCCGGACGCATCCCCGTCCAAGGAGCCGGCTTCTGGGTGGTGCGCTGCCTGGGCCGAGTACCACATCATGGGCCGAGTACCGCCAGTATAACTGGTGAGCACTTTTGGCCGCAACTTCCTGCTTGTGGGCGTACGGGCCCTCCAGGTATATAGATAGACGGTGGTAGGCGACCGTCCGCCCATGCACCCGGGTGGCATCCCCGCTCACCCGTGCATCGTCTGATGCCGTTTGCCCCGGACGGCGCATGCGTTGACGTTGGCCCCGTGCCCGATGCTCGGAACCTCCCGGATTGCCCCACCCCCATCGATGCGTCGGGCTAGCGTCCATGCCTGGCCACCTCGGTCAGGTGCTCGGCTGTGCTTGTGGCAATGCACGACCCCCACGGCACTCTGCCCGTCCCTTTGGATACGATGCTAAGCTGCCCCGGACGCATCCCCGTCCATGGAGCCAGCTTCTGGGTCGTGCACTGCCTGGGCCGAGTACCAGAGCATGGGCCGAGTACCGCCAGTATAACTGGTGAGCACTTTTGGCCGCAACTTCCTGCTTGTGGGCGAACGGGCCCTCCAAGTATATAGGTAGAAGGTGGTATGCGACCGTCCGCCCATGCACCCGGATGGCATCCCCGCTCACCCGCGCATCGTCTGATGGCGTTCACCACGGTCGGTGCACGCGTCGACGCTGCCCTTGGGGCGGATGGTTGTCCGTCTTCCTCCTTGCATCCTTCCCGCCTCTCACCCGCTCCAATCTGCTTGATCCGTCCTCTCCTTGTTGCGGTCCTGGGCGATGTGCTTGTCATGCCCGTCCAGTCCAGTACCCTTTACGTCGCAGTCGTCATCCGCCTAGTTTGCAGATTTGCACCCATAAGCCCCCAACACCCCATTCTGAGTTCGCGTGCGGGCGCGCCCGTTTGCTGCCCGAGGGTAACCGTCCACCGTGTAGTGTGAGCCACACCGCTGGACGTTGCTCCCGGGCAGCTGCCCCCCTCCGCTCCCCCAACCAGTCCCCCCTGCTGTTTACGCGTGCAGGCGCGCCCGTCCAGCTTGTCCGCCTCGATCACCCTGCATTGCTTGGTACGTGAGCAGACGTGAGCTGCGCCTCAATCTGTCCCTGCCCCTCGACTCGATTTGTTCCTCGACTGTGGGTTTTGCACTGCCCCCGTCCCCGTCCTCACGAATGGGCGACGCGGGGTGCTGACGGTTGCCTTCCGCGTGCGGGCGCGCCCGTCCAGCCGTTCCCCACTGGTCTCCCTGCACTGCAGGGCGATACGTGTGGGTGCGAGCTGCGCCCGGATCGGTCCCTGTCCCTCGACTGTGGGTTCCGAGCTGCTCCCGTCCTCGTCCTCCCGGACGGGCGACGCGGGGCTGCGATGGATGGCTTTCGCGTGCGGGCGCGCCCGTCCAGCTCTCGTGCGCATCGTTCTCCCAGCACTCCTGGGCGAGCTGCGCGGACGCGGGCTGTGCCTCGATCGGTCCCTGTCCCTGTCCCTCGGCTGTGGGTTTTGCAGTGCTCCCGTCCTCGTCCCCCGGGTCGGGCGACGGTGGTTTTGATGGTTGGCTATCGCGTGCGGGCGCGCCCGTCCAGCTCTCGTGCGCAGCGTTCTCCCTGCACTCCTGGGCGAGCAATGCGGACGCGGGCTGCGCCTCGTTCAGTCCATGTCCCTCGATTCGATATGTCCCTCGGCTGTGCCTGTAGCAGTGCTCCCGTCCCCGTCCTCTTGGTCGGGTGACGCGGGGTTGCTTTGGTCGGATTTCGCGTGCGGGCGCGCCCGTCCAGCTCCGTTCCCCACTGATCGCCTTGCCTTGCACGGCGGCCTCTGTGCGGACGCGAGCTGTGCCTCGATCGGTCCCTGTCCCTTTATTCCATATGTCCCTCGGCTGTGGGTGTAGCTGTGCTCCCGTCCTCGTCCTCCAGGACGGGCGACGGGGGTTGCGATGGTTGGCTCTCGCGTGCGGGCGCGCCCGTCCAGCTCGTTTCCCCATTGATCGCCTTGCCTTGCATGGCGGCCTCTGTGCGGACGCGAGCTGTGCCTCGATCGGTCCCTGTCCCTCGATTCGATGTGTCCCTCGGATGTGGGTTTTACAGTGCTTCCGTCCTGGTCCTCCGGGACAGTCGACGGTGGTTGCGATGGTTGGCTATCGCGTGCGGGCGCGCCCGTCCAGCTCTCGTGCGCAGCGTTCTCCCCGCACTCCTGGGCGAGCAATGCGGACGCGGGCTGCGCCTCGGTCGGTCCCCGTCCCTCGATTCGATATGTCCCTCGGCTGTGCACTGTAGCGGTGCTCCCGTCCTCGTCCACTTGGTCGGTTGACGCGGGGTTGCTTCGGTCGGCTTTCGCGTGCGGGCGCGCCCGTCCAACTCTGTTCCCCACTGATCGCCTTGCCTTGCACGGCCTCTGTGCGGACGCGAGCTGTGCCTCGATCGGTCCCAGTCCCTCGATTCGATATGTCCCTCGGCTGTGGGTGTAGCTGTGCTCCCGTCCTCGTCCTTCTGGACGGGCGACGGGGGTTGCGATGGTTGGCTTTCGCGTGCGGGCGCGCCCGTCCAGCTCTCGTGCGCCGCGTTCTCCCAGCACTCCTGGGCGAGCAATGCGGACGCGGGCTGCGCCTCGGTCGGTCCCCGTCCCTCGATCCGATATGTCCCTCGGCTGTGCACTGTAGCGGTGCTCCCGTCCTCGTCCACTTGGTCGGTTGACGCGGGGTTGCTTCGGTCGGCTTTCGCGTGCGGGCGCGCCCGTCCAGCTCCATTCCCCATTGATCGCCTTGCCTTGCATTGGCGGCCTCTGTGCGGACTCGAGCTGTGCCTCGATCGGTGCCTGTCCCTCTATTCGATTTGTCTCTCGGCTGTGGGTGTAGCTGTGCTCCCGTCCTCGTCCCCCCGGACGGGCGACGGCGGTTGCGATGGTTGACTTTCGCGTGCGGGCGCGCCCGTCCAGCTCTATTCCCCATTGATCGCCTTGCCTTGCATGGCGGCCTCTGTGCGGACGCGAGCTGTGCCTCGATCGGTCCCTGTCCCTCTATTCGATATGTCCATCGGCTGTGGGTTTTTGCAGTGCTCCAATCCTCGTCCTCCGGGACGGGCGACGGTCGTTCAGTCCATGTCCCTCGATTCGATATGTCCCTCGGCTGTGCCTGTAGCAGTGCTCCCGTCCCCGTCCTCTTGGATGGGCGACGCGGGGTTGCGATGGTCGGCTTTCGCGTGCGGGCGCGCCCGTCCAGCTCTATTCCCCATTGATCGCCTTGCCTTGCATGGCGGCCTCTGTGCGGACTCGAGCTGTGCCTCGATCGGTGCCTGTCCCTCCATTCGATTTGTCCCTCGGCTGTGGGTGTAGCTGTGCTCCCGTCCTCGTCCCCCCGGACGGGCGACGGGGGTTGCGATGGTTGGCTTTCGCGTGCGGGCGCGCGCCCGTCCAGCTCTATTCCCCATTGATCGCCTTGCCTTGCATGGCGGACTCTGTGCGGACGCGAGCTGTGCCTCGATCGGTCCCTGTCCCTCTATTCGATATGTCCGTCGGCTGTGAGTTCTGCTGTGCTCCCGTCCGCGTCCTCCGGGACGGGCTGCGGGGGTTGCGATGGTTGGCTCTCGCGTGCCGGGCTGCGCCTCGGTCAGTCCTTGTCCCTCGATCCGATATGTCCCTCGGCTGTGTGTAGCAGTGCTCCCGTCCCCGTCCTCTTGGATGGGCGACGCGGGGTTGCGATGGTCGGCTTTCGCGTGCGGGCGCGCCCGTCCAGCTCGATTCCCCCTTGATCGCCTTGCCTTGCACGGAGACCTCTGTGCGGACGCGAGCTGTGCCTCGATCGGTCCCTGTCCCTCGGCTGTGGGTTTTGCTGTGCTCCCGTCCTCGTCCTCCTGGACGGGCGACGCGGGGTTTCGATGGCTGGCTTTCGCCTGGCATGGCGACCTGTGCGGTCGCTAGCTGTGCCTCGAACGGTCCCTGTCCCTCGATTCGATTTGTCCCTCGGCTGTGGGTTTTGCGAGGCCCCCGTCCTCGTCCTCTTGGTCGGGCGACGCGGGGTGGCGATGTTTGGCTTCCGCGTGCGGGCGCGCCCGTCCTGCTCTCGTCTGCATGGGTCGCCCAGCACTGCAGGGCGATCTGTGCGGGCGGGAACTGTGCCTCGATCGGTCCCTGTCCCTCGATTCGATTTGT
>JASFXW010001231.1:0-20224 GCA_030490835.1 Annona cherimola
CAATTTTAATATGCTCAATTTAACGAAGAAATGAAATTTTGGAAAACATGTTTCTAAAATTTTAAAATGAGATTTTTTATCCAAACATGAATTAGTTAATTAAAATAAAATAGAAAATTTTTTCAAAATTCCGAAAGGTATGTGAGAAATTGTGTATATATTAATAAAAAAAAATTCATAATATATAAGTGTGTATGTAGGCAGTTATGAATTAATTAATACAAAAAAAAATTGCATGAAAAAAATCACGCTCGCTGCAAATGGACGGTGCATGCAAGTATAGATGGCGCAAAATGGTTTCGTGGACAGCTATAACAAATAAGATATAAAATACAGGATAAGCCATCAATGCTGGATTTCTAAAAATACAACAGGTGGATTTTGTTAAACGGTGACCATGGGTTAAATTAAAATTTTAACCATGGTGAACCGTTAATGGAGTATATAAAAGGGGGCAGCTGCTGGGCATTTAAAAAAAAAAAGGCAGATGGTGTACGTTGCTGAAAAATATGGAGATACCTTGCTGAATGTTTCAACGGGGCCAGGTGCTGTTTAATTCTTTGCTTTTATTTCTAATTGAATTACATATTTAATTCTGGAATGGATGTACCGTTCCAAACAGATTTTTGTAATCATGTTTAAAATATGATTTATGAATAATGAAAATATGGGTAAGGATTAATGTTATTAAACCAATTCAGTGTTAAACTAATTTAGGGATATTTTCATGATTAATTTGATAAGTATAAGTTAATCTTGTTTTATTGCTTCAAATCTGGAGTTTATGTAATATTAGAAAAAAAAATATGAATGAGATAGTAAACGAATTATTTTTACCATGAAAAGTTTTTTACAAGCTCATTATATTATCATTAAGGAACGACCAAAATTTCAGCTTAAAATATTAAGCAGGTTGCAAATTAAAAAATCCGAGAATATTAATTTAAACAGGGTAAAACGGGTGACAGGATCATCCGTAGTAAATGATTTTTAATAATTTTTTTAGATATATTTTTAATCTTAAATTTTGATATGATGTACAAGATATTATTATTATCACAAGAAAAAAATTAAATATGATTTTTGGATGACATACGTATGGTTTAAAAATAACGTGATTAGGGCTGTTCCTGATTTCACAACACTGTCCAGCACAGTGAAAATGTCAAAATAAATATATAATGTTAATATTTATTGCTGAAATTTTTATGAGTGTTAATTAATGTATTTTTTGATGTATGAAATAAATTTCAGAGTTAAATACCTTGATTTGATTATAAATCAAGATTTAGAGAAATCAGTACACCTGATTTCAGCAAATGTGGACAGTTTGAGAAATAATCAAAAATAAATATGAAAACTAAGTGAAAGTGATCCAAATTAATATATATGTTAGAAAAGAGTGTAATAAAGGATTAGGGATAGCAAATTAATTCTATTATATTTATATGGAATTAATAGATAAATAAGAAGATGGAACATAGTGAAAAGAGAAGGGCTGTTTTGGAATTTAATAATAAGTTTCAGAAATTTTAAATGAGAATTATGATTATTTTGATCATGGTATGTTATGGAATATATTGTAGGAATTAAAAGAATTTTTTAAAGTCAAATTTATGCTTAAAACATGAATTATGGAACCTTATACACATATGTGTATAAGTGGCTAAAATGATTTATTTAGCCCAGATAATCATGATTAATTCAAAATGCATGAATTATCTCATGATGTACTAAACAAGAGTTATGTCATGATATTTTATTAAAAAAATGCCAAATTTTGAAACCCATGAACAGTGCCAAACACGCTGTGAACAATAACCCGCGTGAACGGTAATTAGGAACAGTGATCATGAACAATAATCATGAACAGTAAACAGAGTGATTTGGGCAGAAATAAGATTGATATTTATAAGGATGTATGAATGGAATTTTCGAAGATTTTTGGGATAAAAAACCATATGTGAAAATAGAGACCAAATTAACCTCTATGAGAGTTATGAAGGAAAATAAAGTGATTATGACATATGCATGGGTTAAAAACCCTAAGATGAATTCAAATTTAATAGTAGAAATGTGCAAGCATGGAATATTATATGAGAAAAATGGTTCTTTTCATTTGCATAGGAAAGGAAATGGGTACAAGTGAAAGATACAAGTTGACTACGCAGGTAAGCAAGCAAACCTTTTGAAAATATAATTTTATACGACTTTACTTTGCAATTTTAAATTGTGTTGGAAATTACTTCGTTAGAAGCAAATCCTTTTAATGTTGAAAAATATTGAAATGCAAATGCTGAAAAGGTTGTGTTGAAAGAAAAATGAGATTTTAAAATGATATTTGAAATAAACGTTTTAGAATAATTTTATTACAAGGTTTTGAAGTATTTTAATGATATGTTTTAAAGGATCTCTAAATATTGGATTATTTTGAAGTTTCCAAAATCTATTATTTCAAGAAGGATTTAAGGAAGGCTGAAGATAAATTAATTTCAAAAATAATTTGAGTAATGTTCAAAGGATTATACAAGACTATCCCATATAAAAATGAATAATAAGATAGGTGAATAAAAGTTTATGATATTAGATAAAAGTTTCAAATATTTTTAAAGACGTTTTGTCATTCAAAAATTATTTACAAAAATGGTTAGAAAATATTGTTATTTTAAATATTTTCCTTGAATACTTCAAATGATTTGTGAAATATAAATGTTTTAAGGTTGGCCATCCTTACAAAAAGTTTTGAGTATATAACTCGTTAACATGGGTTAAGCCTAGTTTTCAAGATTTGAAAGAAATACATACTGAGATATGTAGTATTTGATAAAAACATGATAGCATTAAGCTTTTAGAAAAGGAACACGGACTGTGGTCTGTGATTTTTATAAAATCATGCTAGCATGTGAATGTGAAAGAAACGTGTGCACAAGGGTTATGTACTAGGTCTACTGTAGAGGATATGCATACCGGACGCGGTTACAAATTGGGCCCCCTTTGCATAGGCCGAGTCGCTTGAATAAGGCTAAATGCCGGCGACGCCCTCCCTGAAATAGGAGATGAACACGGATAGTCGCCTGGCTCGCGGGCTATCACCTGGAAGGGTTTCTCTCCTAAGGAAGGATGATCACTTGATAAGTGTCACCTACCATATGGACAGAGATGTATTGCATGTTGCATATGCTTAAAAAGGGTTTTATGAAAAGTATTTTAGGACATGAGAATGTCCTATGAGAAATGGAGCTTCGATGAAAAATATTTTAGAACATAAATATATCTATGAAAAAAAAAAGAATTTATATGTCAAGTTTTCCAAACATATGTTTGCCATGAATTGGGATTATGAAATATTTATGAAAGGTATTTATGAAAAGATTTCCTCCAATTGCTAGTCGAACGTTTGTTAAGCGTCTACTAGAAATGCATTTAAAATAAAAAATGCTTGCTTATTGAGTTTCGACTAGGGGTGTAAATCGGGTCGGGTTGACTCGGGTTGGGACAAATACAACCCTAACCCACCTTGTAAAATTCCAACCCAACCCTACTTTCAACCCTACTTTTCATACCTTAACCCAACCCTATTTCAACCCACCTCAAATCGGTTCGGTTCGGGTTAGAAATCGGGCTAATAGATTACACATATTATCAATGCAATATAACCAAATAATTCAAACAAAATTTTACAACTAATTAACCAAATATATTTCCAAATCATATAAATTTAAATAACATTTCACAACCAAATAGTCAAGCATATTTCCAAACTCCACACAATTGTATTTAAATATCTAAACAACATGAATGAAATACACTCTCATAAACATATCCAAATACATATCTTATGAAACATAATCATATCCAAATAATTTGTTTTAAATAACATGTCCACAACATAACTCATTTAAAAAGTTAACACAACTTTTCTCTTCAAATCAAATCTCATGCCCTCTTTGCGATTAGTATGTGTAGTTTTTCTCCTGAAATAAATAATTATCAAAGTAAGTATGAATATATAGTTATATTTTTATAAAAACAAATTAAAATACAAGTACCTAGATCATTTGTGTGGAAATTCATGCATGGCTAGAAGTTCCAAATTCCATACTTCCTTGAGTAGCTGTAAAATAGAAGAAATCAGTTATAGTATTAGTTGCAAGTAATCAAGTTATAAATACATAATTATATATTCAAATTACCTTCAACAGGCTCACCAATTTCAACCAAATCTTCTCCTTCCATTTGAAGATTCGCTGAAGACCGTAGCCAATCTTGAGCACATATCAAAGCCTCAACAACATGAGATTGCAAAGAGCTCCTGAAAGGATCAAGCACACGACCTCCTGTACTAAAGGCAGACTCTGAAGCAACTGTAGAAACAGGAATGGCAAGAATATCTCGAGCCATGTGTGATAAAACTCGATATCTTGAAGAAGCCCACCATGCTAAAATATCAAAAGAATTATCATCATCATCATCATCTATTTCTACAGGGTCTTTCAAGTATCGATCTAATTCATTGCTCACATCAAGACCTGCCTCTTTCTTTAAAAAATCTTTATATGAAGCATCTCCACTTGAACGAGAAGACTCAACAAGTTTTTCATTCCCATCACTAGTTTCCTTCGCCTCTTGAGATACTGTCATTGGAGTATACTTTGCTTGGTAACTTTTGAATATCTCTTGCATTTTCAACTGAACTTTTATCAAAATTTCACTAACTTTTTCTGCATTATACAATAAAGAATATTGGAATCGAAGATATTTTAGCTTATACCTTGGATCCAAAACAACCGCAATGACCAAAATCATATTGATCTTGTCAATATCTCCCCAATACTTGTCAAACTTCTCTTTCATTCTTTTGCACATATCAACAATGAGAGGGTCATGGTTGGTTAAAAAATCCCTTAACAACCTTTGTGTTTTGCAAACTTCAACGAAATATAAATTTGCAGTAACATATGAAGACCCTGACAAAATTTTAGTTACCTCATGAAATTGTTTTAAAATAGCAATCAGCTGAGTTGCCTTATTCCAATCTTCACGTGTTGGAGGATCTTCTCTAATAAAGGAGACATCTTCTAACTCCATCTGCTCAAATGCTCTTCTGAATCTCAAAGCACTTTCTAACATAAGGTATGTAGAATTCCATCTAGTGGGCACATCCAAAACCAATGCACCCTTATCTGTAATGAAACATTTTTTGATACATTCCTTAAACAATCTCAGCCTTGAAGGAGAGCATCTTACATACCGAACAGCTGCTCTAATACGAGCAATTGCATCACCAATTTCTTTAAGTCCATCTTTGACAATCAAATTTAAAATATGAGCAGCACATCTTACATGAAAAAATTCTCCATCAAATAACAAACCATTTCTATTTCCAATGCAATGTTTCAAATGGCGAATTGCAACATCATTGGAACTAGCATTATCAACTGTCATTGTGCAAACACTTGAAATTTCCCATTCCCTTAAACTTTGATCTATTGCAGATGCAATTGCTTCACCAGTGTGTGCACAAGGGAGAAGAGAAAAGCTAATAATTTTCTTATGCAAATACCAACTTGCATCAATAAAATGTGCTGTCAGACAAAGATAACCAACATTTTGAATTGAAGTCCACATATCAGTAGTCAAGCAAATAGTTTGCACCTTTTCCCTCAAAAATTTTCTTAACTTTCTCTTCTCTGTTTGATAAATTTCTAAACAATCTTGAGTAATTGTTTGACGAGTGACAAAGTTAAACTGTGGCATGCCTACTTGTATTAATCCTCTAAAGCCAACATGCTCAATAGTACTAAAAGGCATTTCATCAATCACAATCATCCTGGCAATAGCTTTTCTAACAGCAAGTTGATCAAACTTCCAATTGCCTAAAGTAGTCTCTCTACTTTCTTGACTAGTGAATTGCAAGAGTTGTTGTGAGGTCCCATCACCACCTTTATAACATTTTTCTGCATGTCTTCTAAGTGTACTTGTGCCAATCTTGCTCTCACATCTATATTGTGCTTTGCATTTTTTACAGACACAGATTTGTGCTTTTGAAGATCCAGGTGCATAAACTTTTTCAAAAAATTCCCACACACTCGATGTTGCTTTATATTTTCGTTTTTGTGGTTTGTTGGATGTAGCTTCAGATGCTGCAGATGGTGTTGATGATGGTGTATTGGCATGCACTTCTATAACATCATCCTCTTCCATTCCAATTAATGCACAAATTCTATAACACTTTAGAAAAGAAGTATAAATGAAAAAAATTAAAATAGTTAGTGTCATGTGATATTTATGAGTGATGATTATGAGTAAAACTCATTGAGACATGATCAAATGGGTTAATTTAATATATATGGCCACCAGCGTAATTTAATATACATAGCAATCATCAAAATGCAGTTTCAGATTCAGTATAATATGTTATGCCAAATCTCAAAGAGCATATTCCATAATTATTCCAAGTAAAATTATTAACTGAGCATAGTCTAAGATTATTCCAAGCATTCCATAAGCATATTTTATTTTTAAACTTCAAGCTCAATCTTATCATAATTAATATTATAAACTCAAAATGATAATTCCACAAACCAACCACACTTTTACCATTTAAGATCTCAAAACACAGTGTCACAGTATGAAAATAAACATCACAAAAAAATCAATCAAAAGAGATTTTCACAGAAGCCCGCAGCTTACATGATAACAAGGTTAACTACTGTGCCATGTACAGGAACAACAGCCATGAGCTTTGAATGCTTGATAAGCCGCGACGGAGCGAAGGAGCCAATTAACGGGGGCTACGTTTTTGGGAACGAAACAAAACTAATGACAGCATGATTGAAGTAGTCGATGTTTTTGAGCCGTTCTGGTTGGATTTGTCCTCACGACATTTGTCGCAGTGGGTTTAGATGAGATTAAAACCAAGATCCAAGAAGCGTACCCGGAATTCGGAAATTGCTGAGAAAAGAAATCCAAGCGTCAACTCCTGTCCTCAGCAGCACGCCAGCACCATAGTCGCCACTCGCCAGCACGATTAGCAGAATAGCAGTTGCAGCCTTGCAGGTCGCAGGTCGCAGCCGGGCAGCCGAGCGTACCGGAAATTTCTAAGAAAAGAAATCCAGGCGTCTCTGTCCTTAGCAACTCTGCGTCAACTCTGTCTTCAGGCGTCAACAAAAAGGACTGCACCAGCACGATTTCTTCAGGCCAATCCAAAACAGGTGCAATTCCATCGCCAGTCACAGGAGGAATCGACGCCGACGCGAGTGAAAGGGAGCTGCCCAGTTGCTGTCTCTTCTCATTAGCTGGATTACCCACAATCGGATTGCCTAGAAGTCGAAGATATCCAAAGCCGTCAACTCTGTCCTCAGCAGCACGCCACTACGCCAGCACGATTTGCAGGTCGCAGCCGGGCAGCCGGGCACGTTATCTTCAGCGGCAGATTTCCAGCCGATGACTGACGTCGGCAGAGGCAGGTGGGAGCGATTTGCAGGGGACGCCGCGACAGAGGGGAGAGGGCTGGCAAATGGCAATTTCGGTGAAGGGACTAGGGTTTACTCTTTTACCTTTAAATCAGTTATACGGGGGTAGGTCGGGTCGGGTTGACCGACCCCTAACCCACGTCAACCCGATTTTGAAAATCGGGTCGGGTTGAACCCGATTTTCAAAAACCGAAATTGCAAAGCCTCAACCCAACCCTGTTAAAAATCGGTCCGGGTTGATACGGGCTCGGGTTGAACCCGACCCTATTTACACCCCTAGTTTCGACTCATGTTTTGTTTTCCCCAAACCATAGACAGGTATCGCATAGGCCATGCAGAAAAGGAAAAGAGTATGAAGAAAATTTTTCAACAAACTGGTCTGTATATGGTATGAATGTTTATACGAAATCTTCAAAATATATATGTATGAAATATTTAGATTGAAAGAACTTGTGATGTAGATAAGTCAGTTATTATGATATGAATAATATATGTGAAATTAATGTCAAGGATATGTTCATATATGATGACATGATGTTATGTGATGAGATATTATGGGTATCATGTGTAAAATTGATGACAAGTGTTTGTTATGTGATGAAAGAAAATGAATGAAAGAAAAAATTTTTTGACGAGATCCAAATAAAAATCCCGCCGTGTGACCAGGGCAACAATCCTGAGTCACGTTTACCAATCGATAAAGATCCCAGAGTAAGGCTTCTAGGCACCCGGGTCGGGGCGCCACAATAACTGTTAATTTAAGTATATTTAACATATGTACTAATTTTTACTATTTTTGAAGATTTTTAGATTTTTTATTTTAAATTTTTTAAAAAAATATCTAAAAATCTCCAAAAATAGTAAAAGTTGATATGCATGTTAAATAAAGTTATATTAACAGTTTTCTAAAAAAAATTCAAAAATAAAAATAAAAATAAATGAGTGTATCAATGCACCCGAAGCATACAACCACATCCCCAGCAACCCTGCCTTTCTAAGGCCCATTTTGACCATCCCAACAAAATTGTTTCTGCTTCCATCATTCATGCATCCCTAGCTCACTCTTATCGCCTAACATTTTGTCCCAAAACCACTTGGGTCTCTCATGTCCAATGCTCTCCTTCCTCGTTTCTTGTCGAGCATCGATATTCGTCGTCACTTACCCATCTTTTGTAATTATTGTTTTCTATTGCCATTGCCTTGTGGTATCACTGATGAAGCAGCTAGCTGTAATATCTTCTAAAATGTGCTGAGGCAAGGGTCCAACTTTCTCGATTTTCCTACAAGCCCATCTATCCTTAAAGAATTTCACTTTTCTTCCATTCCCAAGCCTTCATTTATAACTCTTTATTATCGAATCTTTAGCCTTCAAAATACTATGCAATCATTCTGTCTCCTTGCAGTTTCAAACAAAGGTGTAACTTGGGTAGGATGCTATCAGTCGACCCATCAGATACCCTAAGGTGGATATGATAAGTTCATATTTTCCTATCCATAAAGTAAGGTAAGTTCCAAGGTCCATGTATTTGAAACTGAATTAAATTACTAATATATATAGGGCCCACTTCTATGTTACGTAGAAGCAAAGTCATGTCACCTTCTTAATTTTTAAGAATTTGGTACTTGATAGAAAATTCAATCCATTTATTATATTTAATAAGGCTAATTCCAGATATACCTACAAATTTTACCCATAATTCTACTTATACCCATGAATTTTAAAAAATTATTCTCATATCCATGAATTTTAACTAAAAATCTCACTTATACCTACATTGTTACCTTCCGTTAGTCATCTTCACCCGCATGTTTTAAAATTCCAAAGTTGCCCTTTCTTGAAATGAGACTTCATCTTCCCCAACTGTTGTAGTTGATGTGAGAAGGTGGTTAGACTTTGTGGAAGAAGAAATCTACTCAAGCTTTTTTTTCCATCTGGCTCCCTGATAGATCAGAGGGATCTATAGAGACAATTGAGAAATTCTTGTATTAATATGGAAGAAAATTACATTCTCTTCTCTCTCTCTATTCTATCTTCTACTTCTACTTTGCTTTCTACTGGTTTACAAGAATTCATTTAGAAATCCAAATCTGCCCAATAGGCGGGCGCCCCCCTTATTTATACCCGAAATGCGACAACTGTCTAAACCAGCTGATGTCCTAAACCCGGTGTGGACTCCATCTTTCTCTCGGTTTAATACCCTCTCGAGGATACAGGCTATAGGCAGGTCTGCCGTCATTAACAACTGGTTCTTGAACGACAGTAGTAGCTGGGCTCTCACCATTAGCTGGGCCTTCTTCTACCACAGGGTTCTCTACAGTATTAGAGATGACCCGCACCCCCTGGATCTGGTCACTAGTGGTAGGATCATGTGCACGGATCCTATTAACCCCACCGGCTTGAGAAATGACTTGGTCCATCAAGGAATGATGAGGAAAAGACGATCTGAGCTCGTGTAAATCCACCCAAGAATCATCCGAGGATGACAACCCCTGCCAATGGACGAGGACTTCCAAACATCTGCGGAAACCCCTCAGAACTTCACGAGTGGCCAGCAAGGCAGCAGAGGAAACTTGAAGTTGCAAGTCGGGACCCATTGCAGGTAGTTTAGACGCCACAACCTCTGGATTGACACACTGGCGAAGTAGGGAAACATGAAAGACATCATGAATTTGAGTTCCTGTCGGTAACTCCAATTCATAAGAAACAACACCCACACAAGCCAGAATCCAAAAAGGACCATAAAATCTGGGAGATAACTTGGAAAATCTGCTTTTCCTGAGAGACGATTGGCGGAAAGGATGCAACTTCAAATAAACAAAATCGCCGACTGCAAAAGATGCCTCGCGGCGGTGGTGGTTAGCAAATTGAAGCATACGACTTTGAGCCCGTTCCAAATTCAACTTCAATTCATCTAAAAGGTAATCACGCTCCACAAGAATCGAGTCCACGTCTACCACCGAACAAGAACCAGCCTCATAACGAGGTATAGTGGGTGGACGACGACCATAGACAGCCTCATAGGGAGTAATACGAGTTTCCGCATGAAAGGAAGTATTATACCACAATTCAGCCCACGGTAAAAGCTTCAACTATTTTTGAGGATGATGTATGACAAATAACCGTAAATAGCTCTTTAGAGTGCGATTTACCACTTCCATTTGCCCATCAGATTGAGGGTGATAAGTCGTGCTGTAATGCAGCCCTGTCATATGCATTTTCATGAATGCTGACCAAAAATGACTTAGGAAAGTGGGATCACGATCCGAGATCACCGTGACAGGGAAACCATGCAACCGAACCACCTCTTGAACAAAAACTTGGGCAACTGAAACTGCAGTATATGGATGACTGATAGGAATGAAATGAGCATACTTAGTTAAACGGTCTACCACAACCAAGATGATAGATTTATGCTTGACAACTGGCAGGCCCTCCACAAAATCCAATGATATATCTGTCCAAGGGGCTAAAGGGATCTGTAAAGGTTGGAGTAGTCATACTGGTTTTTGGGCCAAATACTTAGCCTGAGAACAGACATGACAAGCAGGGATATGCTGGCGAATTCGCTTCTTCATGCCCACCCAATAAAAATACCCTTTCATCCGTTTCAGTGTTTTTAATACTCCAACATGGCCACCAAGAACCGAGTCGTGAAAATGGGCAAGTAAAGCAGGAATACGATCACTAGTGGGTGAAATGACTAATGCCAAAGAGTGATACAACACATTGTCAACCACTCAAAACTGGGGAAAAGCATAAGGATTAGCCAGCACCTGATCGCGAACGACAATAAGCGTAGCGTCTTGTCGGCTCTCTTCCAATACCTTTGCGAAAAGTGGAAAAGAGCATTGATTAACCTACAAAATATCTAACTCCCCTTCCCTGGAAAGTGCATCAGCCACAGTGTTAGACATCCCCTTCTTATATTCGATTCTGAAGTCATACCCCAGCAACTTGACCACCCATTTATGCTAGAACGGAGATAAACCCTTTTGGTCCAGTAAAAATCTCAAACTGTGATGATCAGTGCGCACCACAAAGGTTTGACTAATCAAGTAAGGACGCCACTTGCAACTAGCTAATACCAGAGCCATTAACTCTTATTCGTATGTGGAATGCCCATGCTTGTGCAACGGAATAGCCTTGCTAAAGAAGGCCACAGGATGATCATCTTGTAACAGCACCGCACTAACTCCCTCCCTAGAAGCATCACACTCAATGACGAAAGGCTTAGAAAAATTAGGGAGAGCCAAAATAGGGGGCGTAGATAAGGCCGTTTTCAAACGATCAAAGGTTGTAGTCGCCTCTAGTGACCAATGGAACCTATCCTTCTTTGTTAATGTCATGAGAGGTGCAGCTAAAAGACCAAAATTCTTGATAAATTTGCAGTAATAACCGGATAGGCCTAAGAAAGCATGCAGCTGTTTCAGAGTTTTAGGCACAGGCTAGGATAATATGGCAGCCACCTTGTCGCCATCAACCTGCACCCCTACTGCTGAAACCACATGACCCAAATACTGTACCTTGGGCTGGCCAAATGAACACTTGCTTTTGTTGGCATACAGTTGATATTGCCGTAACAGAAGAAGAACCTGCTCAAGATGTTCCAAGTGTAGCTCCCAAGATGGACTGTACACTAAGATATCATAAAAAAAACAAGGACAAACTTCTGCAGAAAAGAACAAAAAACTTGATTCATCAAAGCTTGAAAAGTAGCAGGTGCATTCGATAATCCGAATGGCATGACCTTAAACTCATATTGACCCTGATGAGTGCAAAACATAGTCTTACATATATCCTAGGGATGCATCAGTATTTGATGATAACCAGATTTCAAGTCCAACTTAGAGAATACCTGAGCACCCTGTAACTCATCGAGTAGTTCTTCAATCACCGGAATGGGGAACTTGTCCTTCAATGTGATGTGGTTCAATGCGCGGTAATCCACACACATACGCCATGAATTGTCCTTCTTCTTCACGAGGAGAACTGGAGTCGAATAAAGACTAGAGTTGGGCTGAATGTAGCCTTTGTCCAAGAGATCTTGCACCTGAGCCTCAATCTCTGCTTTGTGGTAGTGAGGATAGCAGTAAGACCTCACCGACGCTGGTGCAGCCCCTGGAATCAATTGTATCTTATGTTCCAATCCTCTCAAAGGAGGCAGGCCAGGTGGTAGGAAAAACACGCTCTCAAACTTGAGTAAGAGCTAGGGGTGTAAATAGGGTCGGGTTCAACCCGAGCCCGTATCAACCCGGACCGATTTTTAACAGGGTTGGGTTGAGGCTTTGCAATTTCGGTTTTTGAAAATCGGGTTCAACCCGACCCGATTTTCAAAATCGGGTTGACGTGGGTTAGGGGTCGGTCAACCCGACCCGACCTACCCCCGTATAACTGATTTAAAGGTAAAAGAGTAAACCCTAGTCCCTTCACCGAAATTGCCATTTGCCAGCCCTCTCCCCTCTGTCGCGGCGTCCCCTGCAAATCGCTCCCACCTGCCTCTGCCGACGTCAGTCATCGGCTGGAAATCTGCCGCTGAAGATAACGTGCCCGGCTGCCCGGCTGCGACCTGCAAATCGTGCTGGCGTAGTGGCGTGCTGCTGAGGACAGAGTTGACGGCTTTGGATATCTTCGACTTCTAGGCAATCCGATTGTGGGTAATCCAGCTAATGAGAAGAGACAGCAACTGGGCAGCTCCCTTTCACTCGCGTCGGCGTCGATTCCTCCTGTGACTGGCGATGGAATTGCACCTGTTTTGGATTGGCCTGAAGAAATCGTGCTGGTGCAGTCCTTTTTGTTGACGCCTGAAGACAGAGTTGACGCAGAGTTGCTAAGGACAGAGACGCCTGGATTTCTTTTCTTAGAAATTTCCGGTACGCTCGGCTGCCCGGCTGCGACCTGCGACCTGCAAGGCTGCAACTGCTATTCTGCTAATCGTGCTGGCGAGTGGCGACTATGGTGCTGGCGTGCTGCTGAGGACAGGAGTTGACGCTTGGATTTCTTTTCTCAGCAATTTCCGAATTCCGGGTACGCTTCTTGGATCTTGGTTTTAATCTCATCTAAACCCACTGCGACAAATGTCGTGAGGACAAATCCAACCAGAACGGCTCAAAAACATCGACTACTTCAATCATGCTGTCATTAGTTTTGTTTCGTTCCCAAAAACGTAGCCCCCGTTAATTGGCTCCTTCGCTCCGTCGCGGCTTATCAAGCATTCAAAGCTCATGGCTGTTGTTCCTGTACATGGCACAGTAGTTAACCTTGTTATCATGTAAGCTGCGGGCTTCTGTGAAAATCTCTTTTGATTGATTTTTTTGTGATGTTTATTTTCATACTGTGACACTGTGTTTTGAGATCTTAAATGGTAAAAGTGTGGTTGGTTTGTGGAATTATCATTTTGAGTTTATAATATTAATTATGATAAGATTGAGCTTGAAGTTTAAAAATAAAATATGCTTATGGAATGCTTGGAATAATCTTAGACTATGCTCAGTTAATAATTTTACTTGGAATAATTATGGAATATGCTCTTTGAGATTTGGCATAACATATTATACTGAATCTGAAACTGCATTTTGATGATTGCTATGTATATTAAATTACGCTGGTGGCCATATATATTAAATTAACCCATTTGATCATGTCTCAATGAGTTTTACTCATAATCATCACTCATAAATATCACATGACACTAACTATTTTAATTTTTTTCATTTATACTTCTTTTCTAAAGTGTTATAGAATTTGTGCATTAATTGGAATGGAAGAGGATGATGTTATAGAAGTGCATGCCAATACACCATCATCAACACCATCTGCAGCATCTGAAGCTACATCCAACAAACCACAAAAACGAAAATATAAAGCAACATCGAGTGTGTGGGAATTTTTTGAAAAAGTTTATGCACCTGGATCTTCAAAAGCACAAATCTGTGTCTGTAAAAAATGCAAAGCACAATATAGATGTGAGAGCAAGATTGGCACAAGTACACTTAGAAGACATGCAGAAAAATGTTATAAAGGTGGTGATGGGACCTCACAACAACTCTTGCAATTCACTAGTCAAGAAAGTAGAGAGACTACTTTAGGCAATTGGAAGTTTGATCAACTTGCTGTTAGAAAAGCTATTGCCAGGATGATTGTGATTGATGAAATGCCTTTTAGTACTATTGAGCATGTTGGCTTTAGAGGATTAATACAAGTAGGCATGCCACAGTTTAACTTTGTCACTCGTCAAACAATTACTCAAGATTGTTTAGAAATTTATCAAACAGAGAAGAGAAAGTTAAGAAAATTTTTGAGGGAAAAGGTGCAAACTATTTGCTTGACTACTGATATGTGGACTTCAATTCAAAATGTTGGTTATCTTTGTCTGACAGCACATTTTATTGATGCAAGTTGGTATTTGCATAAGAAAATTATTAGCTTTTCTCTTCTCCCTTGTGCACACACTGGTGAAGCAATTGCATCTGCAATAGATCAAAGTTTAAGGGAATGGGAAATTTCAAGTGTTTGCACAATGACAGTTGATAATGCTAGTTCCAATGATGTTGCAATTCGCCATTTGAAACATTGCATTGGAAATAGAAATGGTTTGTTATTTGATGGAGAATTTTTTCATGTAAGATGTGCTGCTCATATTTTAAATTTGATTGTCAAAGATGGACTTAAAGAAATTGGTGATGCAATTGCTCGTATTAGAGCAGCTGTTCGGTATGTAAGATGCTCTCCTTCAAGGCTGAGATTGTTTAAGGAATGTATCAAAAAATGTTTCATTACAGATAAGGGTGCATTGGTTTTGGATGTGCCCACTAGATGGAATTCTACATACCTTATGTTAGAAAGTGCTTTGAGATTCAGAAGAGCATTTGAGCAGATGGAGTTAGAAGATGTCTCCTTTATTAGAGAAGATCCTCCAACACGTGAAGATTGGAATAAGGCAACTCAGCTGATTGCTATTTTAAAACAATTTCATGAGGTAACTAAAATTTTGTCAGGGTCTTCATATGTTACTGCAAATTTATATTTCGTTGAAGTTTGCAAAACACAAAGGTTGTTAAGGGATTTTTTAACCAACCATGACCCTCTCATTGTTGATATGTGCAAAAGAATGAAAGAGAAGTTTGACAAGTATTGGGGAGATATTGACAAGATCAATATGATTTTGGTCATTGCGGTTGTTTTGGATCCAAGGTATAAGCTAAAATATCTTCGATTCCAATATTCTTTATTGTATAATGCAGAAAAAGTTAGTGAAATTTTGATAAAAGTTCAGTTGAAAATGCAAGAGATATTCAAAAGTTACCAAGCAAAGTATACTCCAATGACAGTATCTCAAGAGGCGAAGGAAACTAGTGATGGGAATGAAAAACTTGTTGAGTCTTCTCGTTCAAGTGGAGATGCTTCATATAAAGATTTTTTAAAGAAAGAGGCAGGTCTTGATGTGAGCAATGAATTAGATCGATACTTGAAAGACCCTGTAGAAATAGATGATGATGATGATGATAATTCTTTTGATATTTTAGCATGGTGGGCTTCTTCAAGATATCGAGTTTTATCACACATGGCTCGAGATATTCTTGCCATTCCTGTTTCTACAGTTGCTTCAGAGTCTGCCTTTAGTACAGGAGGTCGTGTGCTTGATCCTTTCAGGAGCTCTTTGCAATCTCATGTTGTTGAGGCTTTGATATGTGCTCAAGATTGGCTACGGTCTTCAGCGAATCTTCAAATGGAAGGAGAAGATTTGGTTGAAATTGGTGAGCCTGTTGAAGGTAATTTGAATATATAATTATGTATTTATAACTTGATTACTTGCAACTAATACTATAACTGATTTCTTCTATTTTACAGCTACTCAAGGAAGTATGGAATTTGGAACTTCTAGCCATGCATGAATTTCCACACAAATGATCTAGGTACTTGTATTTTAATTTGTTTTTATAAAAATATAACTATATATTCATACTTACTTTGATAATTATTTATTTCAGGAGAAAAACTACACATACTAATCGCAAAGAGGGCATGAGATTTGATTTGAAGAGAAAAGTTGTGTTAACTTTTTAAATGAGTTATGTTGTGGACATGTTATTTAAAACAAATTATTTGGATATGATTATGTTTCATAAGATATGTATTTGGATATGTTTATGAGAGTGTATTTCATTCATGTTGTTTAGATATTTAAATACAATTGTGTGGAGTTTGGAAATATGCTTGACTATTTGGTTGTGAAATGTTATTTAAATTTATATGATTTGGAAATATATTTGGTTAATTAGTTGTAAAATTTTGTTTGAATTATTTGGTTATATTGCATTGATAATATGTGTAATCTATTAGCCCGATTTCTAACCCGAACCGAACCGATTTGAGGTGGGTTGAAATAGGGTTGGGTTAAGGTATGAAAAGTAGGGTTGAAAGTAGGGTTGGGTTGGAATTTTACAAGGTGGGTTAGGGTTGTATTTGTCCCAACCCGAGTCAACCCGACCCGATTTACACCCCTAGTAAGAGCTGTTGTAACCTCTCCGCATCACTGGACTTGTCATCCCCTTGTCCTGTCAATTTTAGTCCCAACTTCATATCTTGGATAAGTAGCAGATGCCCCACCATTTGCAACCTTTCAATGCGCACCATCTGGACAGTTTTATTGTTTTGAATTCCCTGCAACCAATACTGCTGACCACCATCCATGAAATGCATGGTCAAGTCTCGCCAATTGTGTATCACCTGACCCAATCCTTCCAACCATTCAACACCCAAGACTAAGTCAGTTCCACCAATAGCTAACAGGTAGAGGTCAATTTTTGTTTTATAGTGCTATAGCCTCACCTCCACCCCTCGACAAACACTGGCGCAAGCCAATCGAGTCCCATCTGCCATAACCACTGCAAAGTCATCCGCAGGATGAACATCTAAATGCAACATATCAACCAGTCGTCGGTTTATGAAATTATGTGAGCTACCGCTATCTACCAGCACTAACAATTCCTTATTTTGAATGGCGCCCCATAGTTTCATGGTCTTCACAGAAGACATGCCGGATAACGCCTTGAGCGAGATCTCCACTAGTATAGGCCCAGTCTCCTCATCCTTGGAGTGGTTGCTCACTTCTAACGCCTCCTCCTCTATGTCCTCATCTTCAACCCTTAAGGTGTAAATCTGCCTGACTTTACACTCGTGGCCTCAAGTGTATTTCTCGTCACATGAAAAGCAGAGGCCCTTACTGCGCCTCTCCTGCATCTGCTCCATGGTAAGACGAGTGATAGGCATACGACCCTAGGCAGGCGATGTTGAAGATGAGCCAGCCTCCATTTTATTTCCCTGGGGAGGCACTGCACGATCTCGAGTTGCCCAGGTTTGCCACAATTTGATCTGGTTCCGTTTGAACTCAAATTGTCAGGCGATCTCTATTGCTTGAGAAGTTGTCATGGGTTTAGCTATCATTACTTCGGCTAGCAAATTCCCTTGCAACCTGCTGATAAAGACGCCCCTCAGATTCTTATCTGGCCAATCCACCGATCTGTTGAAGAGTCTCTCAAACTCATGAATGTAATCCTCCAGTCGGCCAGTCTGTTGGATCTTAGGCAACATCACGTCCACCTCCAACAAACTCCCCTTTGCGAAGCGTTACCTCAACTCTGAGTAGAACTCAGCCCAATCTGTGTCCGGCCGAGTTCGTTTCATCCACTGCAACCAATCGATGGCGTCGCCATCCAAGTACTGAGATGCTACCTGAATCTTCTCCCAATCCGGAATATCATAGAAGTCAAAGTAATTATCCGCTCACACGGTCCATGAATTCGGATCCCCTGAACTGAAAATCAGAAAATCCAGATGAGGATGCCCTGGACGACGTGCTTCATAGTGACCTTGCATGCGCCCTCTCTCTCGACGATGTAGTCCAAATTCTGTTGGACCATTCCAGTCTCCATCGCCATAATTTCGGCCAAACGCCCCTTCTGCAGGCGGACCAACCGAATGACCAGGGAATGGCACCCGATGACCATGATCACTAGTATGGTAAGTGACGCTGTATGGTTGACCCCTACGATCTCCCCTACCCGCATGAAAATGTCCCGGTCTCATCAGTTTACCATGACACAATTCTGTCATCTGTTGGCAAAGGTTGCGGAGAGCTTCATCCATGCTTTCCCACCTCCGATCTGCAATCTGGACCCGCTATACAAATGTTTGGCCCAGATTTCGCACCAATTTCTCTAATCCTTTCGTTGCTCAGCTACCCTTTGTTTATCCTCCCATTCTGCCTTCCATCTCACGAATCCAGAATCGGCATGCACTGGAGTTCGAGGGATGAATCTGGCCTCTTCCTGTCCCATGCGGTACTAGCGATCGTCGAAGCCAGTGCATGTGCTCATTTAGATCGAATTTTTCAGTTGTAGGCTCTGATACCAATGATAGATCCGAGGGATCTATAGAGACAATTGAGAAATTTTTGTATTAATATGGAAGAAAATTACATTCGCTCATCTCTCTCTATTCTATCTTCTACTTCTACTTTGTTTTCTACTGGTTTACAAGAATTCATTCAGAAATCCAAATCTGCCCAATAGGCGGGTGCGCCCCCTTATTTATACCCGAAATGCGACAGCCGTCTGAACTAGCTGATGTCCTAAACCCGATCTGGACTCCATCTTTCTCTGGGTTTAATACCCTCTCGAGGACGCAGGCTGTAGGCGGGTCTGCTGTCATTAACAACTAGTTCTTAAACGACAGTAGTAGCTGGGCTCTCACCATTACCTAGGCCTTCTTCTACCACAGGGTTCTCTACAATATTAGAGATGACCCGCACCCCCTGGATCTGGTCACTAGTGGTAGGATCATGTGCACGGATCCTATCACTCCCTCTATAGCTTCGTTTCGTACCCTTCTAGGCTCTCTACATCCTGCTTCACTGCATATGCTTTCTTCTCTTCTTGCAGCTTTGCTATCACCTCAGCGGGAATCCCATGATTCACTACCTGAAAAATATATTGAATTCTTGGCTCACATTCGCAATTTCCTGGACAATTTGATCTCCATCTAGGCTATCCTAATCGATGGTCGGCACCTCCAGCATAGGGCCCTTGAATATGGTCCTGCCTAGCTGTTCCTTCTAAGATTAAATGAATTCCAGAGGCTTGTGCTCTTCGAGCATGTATAAGGAAGAGATGCATTCACTTTCCGCTTTCATTATTGTGCAGAAATTAAAAAATATTAGAGGGACTTCAAGCCAACTCACGATTCTTCCCCAGCCGTCGACTTTCAGTCTTATAAGTTTGCCTTCGATCTGAGCATCAAGATCTCTTCCTAGGGGAAATGGAAAATTCGCTCTCTCAGCTGAGGCGCTCCAAATCACTGCAGGAGTTCGTCTAAGGAGGAGAAGGGGAGGCGGAGGAGGGATTTGTCGATGTAGCGGAAGCATCACTTGGTGATCAATGGGTTCGATGATGGGATGAAAACTACTATGTTGTAACCAGATTTTTGTCATGGCTAGATCCAGCTGCATGCCTCTGTTCCGGTAGAAAACCCACCACTGTCCACCATCTTCGTATGTAGGATTTGGGATTCTACTGATTTCCTATTCACTGGTGGATATGACGTTTATGCTACCACCGTCGATTTGCTTGGCCATGGCCAATTTGACGGCATCTGTTACTTCCTTGGAGAAATGGAAAAAGTCGCAGCCATATCACTTTCCTTCTTTCACAGTATTGCATTAGCAATTGCTAAAAGACTTGCCAACGTTCCA
>JASFXW010001232.1:0-20219 GCA_030490835.1 Annona cherimola
GAGGTGAAGTAGATTTTCGAGCGCTAGCTGAACGGGTGCGATCATACCAGCACTAATGCACCGGATCCCATCAGAACTCCGCAGTTAAGCGTGCTTGGGCGAGAGTAGTACTAGGATGGGTGACCTCCTGGGAAGTCCTGGTGTTGCACCCCTTTTGCTATGCCATTTTTTTCCGCACCCACGATGCCGCACTTCCTTATCGTCCGACGATCGCCGTGGAGCGCGTGCGCGTCCGCCGGGAGGACCTCGGGCCGCCGCGGGGCCCAAAGGGGGATCGGGTTCGTCGGTCGTCCGCCGCCGCGCGCCGAATGCCATAACTTGCCGCACCGTCATCCGTGCGGGACGTGCAGCATGTCGTTGGAAAGAGCACGACGGGCCCTACGGCGGGGCAGCTGCTGCGCCGCTGGACCGCCCAACGGCGCACGATTATCGCCGCCGGAAGCTCCAACGGCGACCGCCGGCACGCCGGACCGCATTTGAAATCCGAATCCGCGGGCAGTGCACCGCTCCGGGCATCCCGCCGCGCCGACATGCGGGCCGCACGGGCACGGAAATCCCGTCAACCCGGCCTGGCGGGGGCGGTGGCGTTCGGCCGCGTCGAGGTCAAGTAGATTTTCGAGCGCTAGCTGAACGGGTGCGATCATACCAGCACTAATGCACCGGATCCCATCAGAACTCCGCAGTTAAGCGTGCTTGGGCGAGAGTAGTACTAGGATGGGTGACCTCCTGGGAAGTCCTCGTGTTGCACCCCTTTTGCTATGCCATTTTTTTCCGCACCCACGATGCCGCACTTCCTTATCGTCCGACGATCGCCGTGGAGCGCCTGCGCGTCCGCCGGAAGCTCCAACGGCGACCGCCGGCGCGACGGACCTCATTTGAAATCCGAATCCGCGGGCAGGGCAACGCTCCGGGACCGGGCATCCCGCCAAGCCAACATGCGGGCCGCACGGGCACGGAAATCCCGTCAACCCGGCCTGGCGGGGGCGGTGGCGTTCGGCCGCGTCGAGGTGAAGTAGATTTTCGAGCGCTAGCTGAACGGGTGCGATCATACCAGCACTAATGCACCGGATCCCATCAGAACTCCGCAGTTAAGCGTGCTTGGGCGAGAGTAGTACTAGGATGGGTGACCTCCTGGGAAGTCCTCGTGTTGCACCCCTTTTGCTATGCCATTTTTTTTCCGCACCCACGATGCCGCACTTCCTTATCGTCCGACGATCGCCGTGGAGCGCGTGCGCGTCCGCCGGGAGGACCTCGGGCCGCCGCGGGGCCCAAAGGGGGATCGGGTTCGTCGGTCCGTCCGCGCCGCGCGCCGAAGGCCATAACTTGCCGCACCGTCATCCGTGCGGGACGTGCAGCATGTCGTTGGAAAGAGCACGACGGGCCCTACGGCGGGGCAGCTGCTGCGCCGCTGGACCGCCCAACGGCGCACGATTATCGCCGCCGGAAGCTCCAACGGCGACCGCCGGCACGCCGGACCGCATTTGAAATCCGAATCCGCGGGCAGTGCACCGCTCCGGGCATCCCGCCGCGCCGACATGCGGGCCGCACGGGCACGGAAATCCCGTCAACCCCGGCCTGGCGGGGGCGGTGGCGTTCGGCCCGCGTCGAGGTCAAGTAGATTTTCGAGCGCTAGCTGAACGGGTGCGATCATACCAGCACTAATGCACCGGATCCCATCAGAACTCCGCAGTTAAGCGTGCTTGGGCGAGAGTAGTACTAGGATGGGTGACCTCCTGGGAAGTCCTCGTGTTGCACCCCTTTTGCTATGCCATTTTTTCCGCACCCACGATGCCGCACTTCCTTATCGTCCGACGATCGCCGTGGAGGGCGTGCGCGTCCGCCGGGAGGGCCTCGGGCCGCCGCGGGGCCCAAAGGGGGATCGGGTTCGTCGGCCGTCCGCGCCGCGCGCCGAAGGCCATAACTTGCCGCACCGTCATCCGTGCGGGACGTGCAGCATGTCGTTGGAAAGAGCACGACGGGCCCTACGGCGGGGCAGCCGCTGCGCCGCTGGACCGCCCAACGGCGCTCGATTATCGCCGCCGGAAGCTCCAACGGCGACCGCCGGCACGCCGGACCGCATTTGAAATCCGGATCCGCGGGCTGTGCACCGCTCCGGGCATCCCGCCGCGCCGACATGCGGGCCGCACGGGCACGGAAATCCCGTCAACCCGGCCTGGCGGGGGCGGTGGCGTTCGGCCGCGTCGAGGTCAAGTAGATTTTCGAGCGCTAGCTGAACGGGTGCGATCATACCAGCACTAATGCACCGGATCCCATCAGAACTCCGCAGTTAAGCGTGCTTGGGCGAGAGTAGTACTAGGATGGGTGACCTCCTGGGAAGTCCTCGTGTTGCACCCCTTTTGCTATGCCATTTTTTTCCGCACCCACGATGCCGCACTTCCTTATCGTCCGACGATCGCCGTGGAGGGCGTGCGCGTCCGCCGGGAGGGCCTCGGGCCCCGCGGGGCCCAAAGGGGGATCGGGTTCGTCGGCCGTCCGCGCCGCGCGCCGAAGGCCATAACTTGCCGCACCGTCATCCGTGCGGGACGTGCAGCATGTCGTTGGAAAGAGCACGACGGGCCCTACGGCGGGGCAGCCGCTGCGCCGCTGGACCGCCCAACGGCGCTCGATTATCGCCGCCGGAAGCTCCAACGGCGACCGCCGGCACGCCGGACCGCATTTGAAATCCGGATCCGCGGGCAGTGCACCGCTCCGGGCATCCCGCCGCGCCGACATGCGGGCCGCTCGGGCACGGAAATCCCGTCAACCCGGCCTGGCGGGGGCGGTGGCGTTCGGCCGCGTCGAGGTCAAGTAGATTTTCGAGCGCTAGCTGAACGGGTGCGATCATACCAGCACTAATGCACCGGATCCCATCAGAACTCCGCAGTTAAGCGTGCTTGGGCGAGAGTAGTACTAGGATGGGTGACCTCCTGGGAAGTCCTCGTGTTGCACCCCTTTTGCTATTGCATTTTTTTCCGCACCCACGATGCCGCACTTCCTTATCGTCCGACGATCGCCGTGGAGCGCGTGCGCGTCCGCCGGGAGGGCCTCGGGTCGCCGCGGGGCCCAAAGGGGGATCGGGTTCGTCGGCCGTCCGCGCCGCGCGCCGAAGGCCATAACTTGCCGCACCGTCATCCGTGCGGGACGTGCAGCATGTCGTTGGAAAGAGCACGACGGGCCCTACGGCGGGGCAGCTGCTGCGCCGCTGGACCGCCCAACGGCGCTCGATTATCGCCGCCGGAAGTTCCAACGGCGACCGCCGGCACGCCGGACCGCATTTGAAATCCGGATCCGCGGGCAGTGCACCGCTCCGGGCATCCCGCCGCGCCGACATGCGGGCCGCACGGGCACGGAAATCCCGTCAACCCGGCCTGGCGGGGGCGGTGGCGTTCGGCCGCGTCGAGGTCAAGTAGATTTTCGAGCGCTAGCTGAACGGGTGCGATCATACCAGCACTAATGCACCGGATCCCATCAGAACTCCGCAGTTAAGCGTGCTTGGGCGAGAGTAGTACTAGGATGGGTGACCTCCTGGGAAGTCCTCGTGTTGCACCCCTTTTGCTATGCCATTTTTTCCGCACCCACGATGCCGCACTTCCTTATCGTCCGACGATCGCCGTGGAGCGCGTGCGCGTCCGCCGGGAGGGCCTCGGGCCGCCGCGGGGCCCAAAGGGGGATCGGGTTCGTCGGCCGTCCGCGCCGCGCGCCGAAGGCCATAACTTGCCGCACCGTCATCCGTGCGGGACGTGCAGCATGTCGTTGGAAAGAGCACGACGGGCCCTACGGCGGGGCAGCCGCTGCGCCGCTGGACCGCCCAACGGCGCTCGATTATCGCCGCCGGAAGTTCCAACGGCGACCGCCGGCACGCCGGACCGCATTTGAAATCCGGATCCGCGGGCAGTGCACCGCTCCGGGCATCCCGCCGCGCCGACATGCGGGCCGCACGGGCACGGAAATCCCGTCAACCCGGCCTGGCGGGGGCGGTGGCGTTCGGCCGCGTCGAGGTCAAGTAGATTTTCGAGCGCTAGCTGAACGGGTGCGATCATACCAGCACTAATGCACCGGATCCCATCAGAACTCCGCAGTTAAGCGTGCTTGGGCGAGAGTAGTACTAGGATGGGTGACCTCCTGGGAAGTCCTCGTGTTGCACCCCTTTTGCTATGCCATTTTTTCCGCACCCACGATGCCGCACTTCCTTATCGTCCGACGATCGCCGTGGAGGGCGTGCGCGTCCGCCGGGAGGGCCTCGGGCCCCCGCGGGGCCCAAAGGGGGATCGGGTTCGTCGGCCGTCCGCGCCGCGCGCCGAAGGCCATAACTTGCCGCACCGTCATCCGTGCGGGACGTGCAGCATGTCGTTGGAAAGAGCACGACGGGCCCTACGGCGGGGCAGCCGCTGCGCCGCTGGACCGCCCAACGGCGCTCGATTATCGCCGCCGGAAGCTCCAACGGCGACCGCCGGCACGCCGGACCGCATTTGAAATCCGGATCCGCGGGCTGTGCACCGCTCCGGGCATCCCGCCGCGCCGACATGCGGGCCGCTCGGGCACGGAAATCCCGTCAACCCGGCCTGGCGGGGGCGGTGGCGTTCGGCCGCGTCGAGGTCAAGTAGATTTTCGAGCGCTAGCTGAACGGGTGCGATCATACCAGCACTAATGCACCGGATCCCATCAGAACTCCGCAGTTAAGCGTGCTTGGGCGAGAGTAGTACTAGGATGGGTGACCTCCTGGGAAGTCCTCGTGTTGCACCCCTTTTGCTATGCCATTTTTTTCCGCACCCACGATGCCGCACTTCCTTATCGTCCGACGATCGCCGTGGAGCGCGTGCGCGTCCGCCGGGAGGGCCTCGGGCCGCCGCGGGGCCCAAAGGGGGATCGGGTTCGTCGGCCGTCCGCGCCGCGCGCCGAAGGCCATAACTTGCCGCACCGTCATCCGTGCGGGACGTGCAGCATGTCGTTGGAAAGAGCACGACGGGCCCTACGGCGGGGCAGCCGCTGCGCCGCTGGACCGCCCAACGGCGCTCGATTATCGCCGCCGGAAGCTCAAACGGCGACCGCCGGCACGCCGGACCGCATTTGAAATCCGGATCCGCGGGCAGTGCACCGCTCCGGGCATCCCGCCGCGCCGACATGCGGGCCGCACGGGCACGGAAATCCCGTCAACCCGGCCTGGCGGGGGCGGTGGCGTTCGGCCGCGTCGAGGTCAAGTAGATTTTCGAGCGCTAGCTGAACGGGTGCGATCATACCAGCACTAATGCACCGGATCCCATCTGAACTCCGCAGTTAAGCGTGCTTGGGCGAGAGTAGTACTAGGATGGGTGACCTCCTGGGAAGTCCTCGTGTTGCACCCCTTTTGCTATGCCATTTTTTTCCGCACCCACGATGCCGCACTTCCTTATCGTCCGACGATCGCCGTGGAGGGCGTGCGCGTCCGCCGGGAGGGCCTCGGGCCGCCGCGGGGCCCAAAGGGGGATCGGGTTCGTCGGCCGTCCGCGCCGCGCGCCGAAGGCCATAACTTGCCGCACCGTCATCCGTGCGGGACGTGCAGCATGTCGTTGGAAAGAGCACGACGGGCCCTACGGCGGGGCAGCCGCTGCGCCGCTGGACCGCCCAACGGCGCTCGATTATCGCCGCCGGAAGCTCCAACGGCGACCGCCGGCACGCCGGACCGCATTTGAAATCCGGATCCGCGGGCAGTGCACCGCTCCGGGCATCCCGCCGCGCCGACATGCGGGCCGCACGGGCACGGAAATCCCGTCAACCCGGCCTGGCGGGGGCGGTGGCGTTCGGCCCGCGTCGAGGTCAAGTAGATTTTCGAGCGCTAGCTGAACGGGTGCGATCATACCAGCACTAATGCACCGGATCCCATCAGAACTCCGCAGTTAAGCGTGCTTGGGCGAGAGTAGTACTAGGATGGGTGACCTCCTGGGAAGTCCTCGTGTTGCACCCCTTTTGCTATGCCATTTTTTTCCGCACCCACGATGCCGCACTTCCTTATCGTCCGACGATCGCCGTGGAGGGCGTGCGCGTCCGCCGGGAGGGCCTCGGGCCCCCGCGGGGCCCAAAGGGGGATCGGGTTCGGCGGCCGTCCGCGCCGCGCGCCGAAGGCCATAACTTGCCGCACCGTCATCCGTGCGGGACGTGCAGCATGTCGTTGGAAAGAGCACGACGGGCCCTACGGCGGGGCAGCCGCTGCGCCGCTGGACCGCCCAACGGCGCTCGATTATCGCCGCCGGAAGCTCAAACGGCGACCGCCGGCACGCCGGACCGCATTTGAAATCCGGATCCGCGGGCAGTGCACCGCTCCGGGCATCCCGCCGCGCCGACATGCGGGCCGCACGGGCACGGAAATCCCGTCAACCCGGCCTGGCGGGGGCGGTGGCGTTCGGCCGCGTCGAGGTCAAGTAGATTTTCGAGCGCTAGCTGAACGGGTGCGATCATACCAGCACTAATGCACCGGATCCCATCTGAACTCCGCAGTTAAGCGTGCTTGGGCGAGAGTAGTACTAGGATGGGTGACCTCCTGGGAAGTCCTCGTGTTGCACCCCTTTTGCTATGCCATTTTTTCCGCACCCACGATGCCGCACTTCCTTATCGTCCGACGATCGCCGTGGAGGGCGTGCGCGTCCGCCGGGAGGGCCTCGGGCCGCCGCGGGGCCCAAAGGGGGATCGGGTTCGTCGGCCGTCCGCGCCGCGCGCCGAAGGCCATAACTTGCCGCACCGTCATCCGTGCGGGACGTGCAGCATGTCGTTGGAAAGAGCACGACGGGCCCTACGGCGGGGCAGCCGCTGCGCCGCTGGACCGCCCAACGGCGCTCGATTATCGCCGCCGGAAGCTCAAACGGCGACCGCCGGCACGCCGGACCGCATTTGAAATCCGGATCCGCGGGCAGTGCACCGCTCCGGGCATCCCGCCGCGCCGACATGCGGGCCGCACGGGCACGGAAATCCCGTCAACCCGGCCTGGCGGGGGCGGTGGCGTTCGGCCGCGTCGAGGTCAAGTAGATTTTCGAGCGCTAGCTGAACGGGTGCGATCATACCAGCACTAATGCACCGGATCCCATCTGAACTCCGCAGTTAAGCGTGCTTGGGCGAGAGTAGTACTAGGATGGGTGACCTCCTGGGAAGTCCTCGTGTTGCACCCCTTTTGCTATGCCATTTTTTTCCGCACCCACGATGCCGCACTTCCTTATCGTCCGACGATCGCCGTGGAGGGCGTGCGCGTCCGCCGGGAGGGCCTCGGGCCGCCGCGGGGCCCAAAGGGGGATCGGGTTCGTCGGCCGTCCGCGCCGCGCGCCGAAGGCCATAACTTGCCGCACCGTCATCCGTGCGGGACGTGCAGCATGTCGTTGGAAAGAGCACGACGGGCCCTACGGCGGGGCAGCCGCTGCGCCGCTGGACCGCCCAACGGCGCTCGATTATCGCCGCCGGAAGCTCCAACGGCGACCGCCGGCACGCCGGACCGCATTTGAAATCCGGATCCGCGGGCAGTGCACCGCTCCGGGCATCCCGCCGCGCCGACATGCGGGCCGCACGGGCACGGAAATCCCGTCAACCCGGCCTGGCGGGGGCGGTGGCGTTCGGCCGCGTCGAGGTCAAGTAGATTTTCGAGCGCTAGCTGAACGGGTGCGATCATACCAGCACTAATGCACCGGATCCCATCAGAACTCCGCAGTTAAGCGTGCTTGGGCGAGAGTAGTACTAGGATGGGTGACCTCCTGGGAAGTCCTCGTGTTGCACCCCTTTTGCTATGCCATTTTTTTCCGCACCCACGATGCCGCACTTCCTTATCGTCCGACGATCGCCGTGGAGGGCGTGCGCGTCCGCCGGGAGGGCCTCGGGCCCCCGCGGGGCCCAAAGGGGGATCGGGTTCGGCGGCCGTCCGCGCCGCGCGCCGAAGGCCATAACTTGCCGCACCGTCATCCGTGCGGGACGTGCAGCATGTCGTTGGAAAGAGCACGACGGGCCCTACGGCGGGGCAGCCGCTGCGCCGCTGGACCGCCCAACGGCGCTCGATTATCGCCGCCGGAAGCTCCAACGGCGACCGCCGGCACGCCGGACCGCATTTGAAATCCGGATCCGCGGGCAGTGCACCGCTCCGGGCATCCCGCCGCGCCGACATGCGGGCCGCACGGGCACGAAAATCCCGTCAACCCGGCCTGGCGGGGGCGGTGGCGTTCGGCCGCGTCGAGGTCAAGTAGATTTTCGAGCGCTAGCTGAACGGGTGCGATCATACCAGCACTAATGCACCGGATCCCATCAGAACTCCGCAGTTAAGCGTGCTTGGGCGAGAGTAGTACTAGGATGGGTGACCTCCTGGGAAGTCCTCGTGTTGCACCCCTTTTGCTATGCCATTTTTTCCGCACCCACGATGCCGCACTTCCTTATCGTCCGACGATCGCCGTGGAGGGCGTGCGCGTCCGCCGGGAGGGCCTCGGGCCGCCGCGGGGCCCAAAGGGGGATCGGGTTCGTCGGCCGTCCGCGCCGCGCGCCGAAGGCCATAACTTGCCGCACCGTCATCCGTGCGGGACGTGCAGCATGTCGTTGGAAAGAGCACGACGGGCCCTACGGCGGGGCAGCTGCTGCGCCGCTGGACCGCCCAACGGCGCTCGATTATCGCCGCCGGAAGTTCCAACGGCGACCGCCGGCACGCCGGACCGCATTTGAAATCCGGATCCGCGGGCAGTGCACCGCTCCGGGCATCCCGCCGCGCCGACATGCGGGCCGCACGGGCACGGAAATCCCGTCAACCCGGCCTGGCGGGGGCGGTGGCGTTCGGCCGCGTCGAGGTCAAGTAGATTTTCGAGCGCTAGCTGAACGGGTGCGATCATACCAGCACTAATGCACCGGATCCCATCAGAACTCCGCAGTTAAGCGTGCTTGGGCGAGAGTAGTACTAGGATGGGTGACCTCCTGGGAAGTCCTCGTGTTGCACCCCTTTTGCTATGCCATTTTTTTCCGCACCCACGATGCCGCACTTCCTTATCGTCCGACGATCGCCGTGGAGGGCGTGCGCGTCCGCCGGGAGGGCCTCGGGCCGCCGCGGGGCCCAAAGGGGGATCGGGTTCGGCGGCCGTCCGCGCCGCGCGCCGAAGGCCATAACTTGCCGCACCGTCATCCGTGCGGGACGTGCAGCATGTCGTTGGAAAGAGCACGACGGGCCCTACGGCGGGGCATCCGCTGCGCCGCTGGACCGCCCAACGGCGCTCGATTATCGCCGCCGGAAGCTCCAACGGCGACCGCCGGCACGCCGGACCGCATTTGAAATCCGGATCCGCGGGCAGTGCACCGCTCCGGGCATCCCGCCGCGCCGACATGCGGGCCGCTCGGGCACGGAAATCCCGTCAACCCGGCCTGGCGGGGGCGGTGGCGTTCGGCCGCGTCGAGGTCAAGTAGATTTTCGAGCGCTAGCTGAACGGGTGCGATCATACCAGCACTAATGCACCGGATCCCATCAGAACTCCGCAGTTAAGCGTGCTTGGGCGAGAGTAGTACTAGGATGGGTGACCTCCTGGGAAGTCCTCGTGTTGCACCCCTTTTGCTATTGCATTTTTTTCCGCACCCACGATGCCGCACTTCCTTATCGTCCGACGATCGCCGTGGAGCGCGTGCGCGTCCGCCGGGAGGGCCTCGGGCCGCCGCGGGGCCCAAAGGGGGATCGGGTTCGTCGGCCGTCCGCGCCGCGCGCCGAAGGCCATAACTTGCCGCACCGTCATCCGTGCGGGACGTGCAGCATGTCGTTGGAAAGAGCACGACGGGCCCTACGGCGGGGCAGCTGCTGCGCCGCTGGACCGCCCAACGGCGCTCGATTATCGCCGCCGGAAGTTCCAACGGCGACCGCCGGCACGCCGGACCGCATTTGAAATCCGGATCCGCGGGCAGTGCACCGCTCCGGGCATCCCGCCGCGCCGACATGCGGGCCGCACGGGCACGGAAATCCCGTCAACCCGGCCTGGCGGGGGCGGTGGCGTTCGGCCGCGTCGAGGTCAAGTAGATTTTCGAGCGCTAGCTGAACGGGTGCGATCATACCAGCACTAATGCACCGGATCCCATCAGAACTCCGCAGTTAAGCGTGCTTGGGCGAGAGTAGTACTAGGATGGGTGACCTCCTGGGAAGTCCTCGTGTTGCACCCCTTTTGCTATGCCATTTTTTTCCGCACCCACGATGCCGCACTTCCTTATCGTCCGACGATCGCCGTGGAGGGCGTGCGCGTCCGCCGGGAGGGCCTCGGGCCGCCGCGGGGCCCAAAGGGGGATCGGGTTCGTCGGCCGTCCGCGCCGCGCGCCGAAGGCCATAACTTGCCGCACCGTCATCCGTGCGGGACGTGCAGCATGTCGTTGGAAAGAGCACGACGGGCCCTACGGCGGGGCAGCCGCTGCGCCGCTGGACCGCCCAACGGCGCTCGATTATCGCCGCCGGAAGCTCCAACGGCGACCGCCGGCACGCCGGACCGCATTTGAAATCCGGATCCGCGGGCAGTGCACCGCTCCGGGCATCCCGCCGCGCCGACATGCGGGCCGCACGGGCACGGAAATCCCGTCAACCCGGCCTGGCGGGGGCGGTGGCGTTGGGCCGCGTCGAGGTCAAGTAGATTTTCGAGTGCTAGCTGAACGGGTGCGATCATACCAGCACTAATGCACCGGATCCCATCAGAACTCCGCAGTTAAGCGTGCTTGGGCGAGAGTAGTACTAGGATGGGTGACCTCCTGGGAAGTCCTCGTGTTGCACCCCTTTTGCTATTGCATTTTTTTCCGCACCCACGATGCCGCACTTCCTTATCGTCCGACGATCGCCGTGGAGCGCGTGCGCGTCCGCCGGGAGGGCCTCGGGCCGCCGCGGGGCCCAAAGGGGGATCGGGTTCGTCGGCCGTCCGCGCCGCGCGCCGAAGGCCATAACTTGCCGCACCGTCATCCGTGCGGGACGTGCAGCATGTCGTTGGAAAGAGCACGACGGGCCCTACGGCGGGGCAGCCGCTGCGCCGCTGGACCGCCCAACGGCGCTCGATTATCGCCGCCGGAAGCTCAAACGGCGACCGCCGGCACGCCGGACCGCATTTGAAATCCGGATCCGCGGGCAGTGCACCGCTCCGGGCATCCCGCCGCGCCGACATGCGGGCCGCACGGGCACGGAAATCCCGTCAACCCGGCCTGGCGGGGGCGGTGGCGTTCGGCCGCGTCGAGGTCAAGTAGATTTTCGAGCGCTAGCTGAACGGGTGCGATCATACCAGCACTAATGCACCGGATCCCATCAGAACTCCGCAGTTAAGCGTGCTAGGGCGAGAGTAGTACTAGGATGGGTGACCTCCTGGGAAGTCCTCGTGTTGCACCCCTTTTGCTATGCCATTTTTTTCCGCACCCACGATGCCGCACTTCCTTATCGTCCGACGATCGCCGTGGAGGGCGTGCGCGTCCGCCGGGAGGGCCTCGGGCCCCCGCGGGGCCCAAAGGGGGATCGGGTTCGTCGGCCGTCCGCGCCGCGCGCCGAAGGCCATAACTTGCCGCACCGTCATCCGTGCGGGACGTGCAGCATGTCGTTGGAAAGAGCACGACGGGCCCTACGGCGGGGCAGCCGCTGCGCCGCTGGACCGCCCAACGGCGCTCGATTATCGCCGCCGGAAGCTCCAACGGCGACCGCCGGCACGCCGGACCGCATTTGAAATCCGGATCCGCGGGCAGTGCACCGCTCCGGGCATCCCGCCGCGCCGACATGCGGGCCGCACGGGCACGAAAATCCCGTCAACCCGGCCTGGCGGGGGCGGTGGCGTTCGGCCGCGTCGAGGTCAAGTAGATTTTCGAGCGCTAGCTGAACGGGTGCGATCATACCAGCACTAATGCACCGGATCCCATCAGAACTCCGCAGTTAAGCGTGCTTGGGCGAGAGTAGTACTAGGATGGGTGACCTCCTGGGAAGTCCTCGTGTTGCACCCCTTTTGCTATGCCATTTTTTCCGCACCCACGATGCCGCACTTCCTTATCGTCCGACGATCGCCGTGGAGGGCGTGCGCGTCCGCCGGGAGGGCCTCGGGCCGCCGCGGGGCCCAAAGGGGGATCGGGTTCGTCGGCCGTCCGCGCCGCGCGCCGAAGGCCATAACTTGCCGCACCGTCATCCGTGCGGGACGTGCAGCATGTCGTTGGAAAGAGCACGACGGGCCCTACGGCGGGGCAGCTGCTGCGCCGCTGGACCGCCCAACGGCGCTCGATTATCGCCGCCGGAAGTTCCAACGGCGACCGCCGGCACGCCGGACCGCATTTGAAATCCGGATCCGCGGGCAGTGCACCGCTCCGGGCATCCCGCCGCGCCGACATGCGGGCCGCACGGGCACGGAAATCCCGTCAACCCGGCCTGGCGGGGGCGGTGGCGTTCGGCCGCGTCGAGGTCAAGTAGATTTTCGAGCGCTAGCTGAACGGGTGCGATCATACCAGCACTAATGCACCGGATCCCATCAGAACTCCGCAGTTAAGCGTGCTTGGGCGAGAGTAGTACTAGGATGGGTGACCTCCTGGGAAGTCCTCGTGTTGCACCCCTTTTGCTATGCCATTTTTTTCCGCACCCACGATGCCGCACTTCCTTATCGTCCGACGATCGCCGTGGAGGGCGTGCGCGTCCGCCGGGAGGGCCTCGGGCCGCCGCGGGGCCCAAAGGGGGATCGGGTTCGGCGGCCGTCCGCGCCGCGCGCCGAAGGCCATAACTTGCCGCACCGTCATCCGTGCGGGACGTGCAGCATGTCGTTGGAAAGAGCACGACGGGCCCTACGGCGGGGCATCCGCTGCGCCGCTGGACCGCCCAACGGCGCTCGATTATCGCCGCCGGAAGCTCCAACGGCGACCGCCGGCACGCCGGACCGCATTTGAAATCCGGATCCGCGGGCAGTGCACCGCTCCGGGCATCCCGCCGCGCCGACATGCGGGCCGCTCGGGCACGGAAATCCCGTCAACCCGGCCTGGCGGGGGCGGTGGCGTTTGGCCGCGTCGAGGTCAAGTAGATTTTCGAGCGCTAGCTGAACGGGTGCGATCATACCAGCACTAATGCACCGGATCCCATCAGAACTCCGCAGTTAAGCGTGCTTGGGCGAGAGTAGTACTAGGATGGGTGACCTCCTGGGAAGTCCTCGTGTTGCACCCCTTTTGCTATTGCATTTTTTTCCGCACCCACGATGCCGCACTTCCTTATCGTCCGACGATCGCCGTGGAGCGCGTGCGCGTCCGCCGGGAGGGCCTCGGGCCGCCGCGGGGCCCAAAGGGGGATCGGGTTCGTCGGCCGTCCGCGCCGCGCGCCGAAGGCCATAACTTGCCGCACCGTCATCCGTGCGGGACGTGCAGCATGTCGTTGGAAAGAGCACGACGGGCCCTACGGCGGGGCAGCCGCTGCGCCGCTGGACCGCCCAACGGCGCTCGATTATCGCCGCCGGAAGCTCAAACGGCGACCGCCGGCACGCCGGACCGCATTTGAAATCCGGATCCGCGGGCAGTGCACCGCTCCGGGCATCCCGCCGCGCCGACATGCGGGCCGCACGGGCACGGAAATCCCGTCAACCCGGCCTGGCGGGGGCGGTGGCGTTCGGCCGCGTCGAGGTCAAGTAGATTTTCGAGCGCTAGCTGAACGGGTGCGATCATACCAGCACTAATGCACCGGATCCCATCTGAACTCCGCAGTTAAGCGTGCTCGGGCGAGAGTAGTACTAGGATGGGTGACCTCCTGGGAAGTCCTCGTGTTGCACCCCTTTTGCTATGCCATTTTTTTCCGCACCCACGATGCCGCACTTCCTTATCGTCCGACGATCGCCGTGGAGGGCGTGCGCGTCCGCCGGGAGGGCCTCGGGCCGCCGCGGGGCCCAAAGGGGGATCGGGTTCGTCGGCCGTCCGCGCCGCGCGCCGAAGGCCATAACTTGCCGCACCGTCATCCGTGCGGGACGTGCAGCATGTCGTTGGAAAGAGCACGACGGGCCCTACGGCGGGGCAGCCGCTGCGCCGCTGGACCGCCCAACGGCGCTCGATTATCGCCGCCGGAAGCTCCAACGGCGACCGCCGGCACGCCGGACCGCATTTGAAATCCGGATCCGCGGGCAGTGCACCGCTCCGGGCATCCCGCCGCGCCGACATGCGGGCCGCACGGGCACGGAAATCCCGTCAACCCGGCCTGGCGGGGGCGGTGGCGTTCGGCCGCGTCGAGGTCAAGTAGATTTTCGAGCGCTAGCTGAACGGGTGCGATCATACCAGCACTAATGCACCGGATCCCATCAGAACTCCGCAGTTAAGCGTGCTTGGGCGAGAGTAGTACTAGGATGGGTGACCTCCTGGGAAGTCCTCGTGTTGCACCCCTTTTGCTATGCCATTTTTTTCCGCACCCACGATGCCGCACTTCCTTATCGTCCGACGATCGCCGTGGAGGGCGTGCGCGTCCGCCGGGAGGGCCTCGGGCCCCCGCGGGGCCCAAAGGGGGATCGGGTTCGTCGGCCGTCCGCGCCGCGCGCCGAAGGCCATAACTTGCCGCACCGTCATCCGTGCGGGACGTGCAGCATGTCGTTGGAAAGAGCACGACGGGCCCTACGGCGGGGCAGCCGCTGCGCCGCTGGACCGCCCAACGGCGCTCGATTATCGCCGCCGGAAGCTCCAACGGCGACCGCCGGCACGCCGGACCGCATTTGAAATCCGGATCCGCGGGCAGTGCACCGCTCCGGGCATCCCGCCGCGCCGACATGCGGGCCGCACGGGCACGAAAATCCCGTCAACCCGGCCTGGCGGGGGCGGTGGCGTTCGGCCGCGTCGAGGTCAAGTAGATTTTCGAGCGCTAGCTGAACGGGTGCGATCATACCAGCACTAATGCACCGGATCCCATCAGAACTCCGCAGTTAAGCGTGCTTGGGCGAGAGTAGTACTAGGATGGGTGACCTCCTGGGAAGTCCTCGTGTTGCACCCCTTTTGCTATGCCATTTTTTCCGCACCCACGATGCCGCACTTCCTTATCGTCCGACGATCGCCGTGGAGGGCGTGCGCGTCCGCCGGGAGGGCCTCGGGCCGCCGCGGGGCCCAAAGGGGGATCGGGTTCGTCGGCCGTCCGCGCCGCGCGCCGAAGGCCATAACTTGCCGCACCGTCATCCGTGCGGGACGTGCAGCATGTCGTTGGAAAGAGCACGACGGGCCCTACGGCGGGGCAGCTGCTGCGCCGCTGGACCGCCCAACGGCGCTCGATTATCGCCGCCGGAAGTTCCAACGGCGACCGCCGGCACGCCGGACCGCATTTGAAATCCGGATCCGCGGGCAGTGCACCGCTCCGGGCATCCCGCCGCGCCGACATGCGGGCCGCACGGGCACGGAAATCCCGTCAACCCGGCCTGGCGGGGGCGGTGGCGTTCGGCCGCGTCGAGGTCAAGTAGATTTTCGAGCGCTAGCTGAACGGGTGCGATCATACCAGCACTAATGCACCGGATCCCATCAGAACTCCGCAGTTAAGCGTGCTTGGGCGAGAGTAGTACTAGGATGGGTGACCTCCTTGGAAGTCCTCGTGTTGCACCCCTTTTGCTATGCCATTTTTTTCCGCACCCACGATGCCGCACTTCCTTATCGTCCGACGATCGCCGTGGAGGGCGTGCGCGTCCGCCGGGAGGGCCTCGGGCCGCCGCGGGGCCCAAAGGGGGATCGGGTTCGGCGGCCGTCCGCGCCGCGCGCCGAAGGCCATAACTTGCCGCACCGTCATCCGTGCGGGACGTGCAGCATGTCGTTGGAAAGAGCACGACGGGCCCTACGGCGGGGCATCCGCTGCGCCGCTGGACCGCCCAACGGCGCTCGATTATCGCCGCCGGAAGCTCCAACGGCGACCGCCGGCACGCCGGACCGCATTTGAAATCCGGATCCGCGGGCAGTGCACCGCTCCGGGCATCCCGCCGCGCCGACATGCGGGCCGCTCGGGCACGGAAATCCCGTCAACCCGGCCTGGCGGGGGCGGTGGCGTTCGGCCGCGTCGAGGTCAAGTAGATTTTCGAGCGCTAGCTGAACGGGTGCGATCATACCAGCACTAATGCACCGGATCCCATCAGAACTCCGCAGTTAAGCGTGCTTGGGCGAGAGTAGTACTAGGATGGGTGACCTCCTGGGAAGTCCTCGTGTTGCACCCCTTTTGCTATTGCATTTTTTTCCGCACCCACGATGCCGCACTTCCTTATCGTCCGACGATCGCCGTGGAGCGCGTGCGCGTCCGCCGGGAGGGCCTCGGGCCGCCGCGGGGCCCAAAGGGGGATCGGGTTCGTCGGCCGTCCGCGCCGCGCGCCGAAGGCCATAACTTGCCGCACCGTCATCCGTGCGGGACGTGCAGCATGTCGTTGGAAAGAGCACGACGGGCCCTACGGCGGGGCAGCTGCTGCGCCGATGGACCGCCCAACGGCGCTCGATTATCGCCGCCGGAAGTTCCAACGGCGACCGCCGGCACGCCGGACCGCATTTGAAATCCGGATCCGCGGGCAGTGCACCGCTCCGGGCATCCCGCCGCGCCGACATGCGGGCCGCACGGGCACGGAAATCCCGTCAACCCGGCCTGGCGGGGGCGGTGGCGTTCGGCCGCGTCGAGGTCAAGTAGATTTTCGAGCGCTAGCTGAACGGGTGCGATCATACCAGCACTAATGCACCGGATCCCATCAGAACTCCGCAGTTAAGCGTGCTTGGGCGAGAGTAGTACTAGGATGGGTGACCTCCTGGGAAGTCCTCGTGTTGCACCCCTTTTGCTATGCCATTTTTTTCCGCACCCACGATGCCGCACTTCCTTATCGTCCGACGATCGCCGTGGAGGGCGTGCGCGTCCGCCGGGAGGGCCTCGGGCCGCCGCGGGGCCCAAAGGGGGATCGGGTTCGTCGGCCGTCCGCGCCGCGCGCCGAAGGCCATAACTTGCCGCACCGTCATCCGTGCGGGACGTGCAGCATGTCGTTGGAAAGAGCACGACGGGCCCTACGGCGGGGCAGCCGCTGCGCCGCTGGACCGCCCAACGGCGCTCGATTATCGCCGCCGGAAGCTCCAACGGCGACCGCCGGCACGCCGGACCGCATTTGAAATCCGGATCCGCGGGCAGTGCACCGCTCCGGGCATCCCGCCGCGCCGACATGCGGGCCGCACGGGCACGGAAATCCCGTCAACCCGGCCTGGCGGGGGCGGTGGCGTTGGGCCGCGTCGAGGTCAAGTAGATTTTCGAGCGCTAGCTGAACGGGTGCGATCATACCAGCACTAATGCACCGGATCCCATCAGAACTCCGCAGTTAAGCGTGCTTGGGCGAGAGTAGTACTAGGATGGGTGACCTCCTGGGAAGTCCTCGTGTTGCACCCCTTTTGCTATTGCATTTTTTTCCGCACCCACGATGCCGCACTTCCTTATCGTCCGACGATCGCCGTGGAGCGCGTGCGCGTCCGCCGGGAGGGCCTCGGGCCGCCGCGGGGCCCAAAGGGGGATCGGGTTCGTCGGCCGTCCGCGCCGCGCGCCGAAGGCCATAACTTGCCGCACCGTCATCCGTGCGGGACGTGCAGCATGTCGTTGGAAAGAGCACGACGGGCCCTACGGCGGGGCATCCGCTGCGCCGCTGGACCGCCCAACGGCGCTCGATTATCGCCGCCGGAAGCTCCAACGGCGACCGCCGGCACGCCGGACCGCATTTGAAATCCGGATCCGCGGGCAGTGCACCGCTCCGGGCATCCCGCCGCGCCGACATGCGGGCCGCTCGGGCACGGAAATCCCGTCAACCCGGCCTGGCGGGGGCGGTGGCGTTCGGCCGCGTCGAGGTCAAGTAGATTTTCGAGCGCTAGCTGAACGGGTGCGATCATACCAGCACTAATGCACCGGATCCCATCAGAACTCCGCAGTTAAGCGTGCTTGGGCGAGAGTAGTACTAGGATGGGTGACCTCCTGGGAAGTCCTCGTGTTGCACCCCTTTTGCTATTGCATTTTTTTCCGCACCCACGATGCCGCACTTCCTTATCGTCCGACGATCGCCGTGGAGCGCGTGCGCGTCCGCCGGGAGGGCCTCGGGCCGCCGCGGGGCCCAAAGGGGGATCGGGTTCGTCGGCCGTCCGCGCCGCGCGCCGAAGGCCATAACTTGCCGCACCGTCATCCGTGCGGGACGTGCAGCATGTCGTTGGAAAGAGCACGACGGGCCCTACGGCGGGGCAGCCGCTGCGCCGCTGGACCGCCCAACGGCGCTCGATTATCGCCGCCGGAAGCTCCAACGGCGACCGCCGGCACGCCGGACCGCATTTGAAATCCGGATCCGCGGGCAGTGCACCGCTCCGGGCATCCCGCCGCGCCGACATGCGGGCCGCACGGGCACGGAAATCCCGTCAACCCGGCCTGGCGGGGGCGGTGGCGTTCGGCCGCGTCGAGGTCAAGTAGATTTTCGAGCGCTAGCTGAACGGGTGCGATCATACCAGCACTAATGCACCGGATCCCATCTGAACTCCGCAGTTAAGCGTGCTCGGGCGAGAGTAGTACTAGGATGGGTGACCTCCTGGGAAGTCCTCGTGTTGCACCCCTTTTGCTATGCCATTTTTTTCCGCACCCACGATGCCGCACTTCCTTATCGTCCGACGATCGCCGTGGAGGGCGTGCGCGTCCGCCGGGAGGGCCTCGGGCCCCCGCGGGGCCCAAAGGGGGATCGGGTTCGTCGGCCGTCCGCGCCGCGCGCCGAAGGCCATAACTTGCCGCACCGTCATCCGTGCGGGACGTGCAGCATGTCGTTGGAAAGAGCACGACGGGCCCTACGGCGGGGCAGCCGCTGCGCCGCTGGACCGCCCAACGGCGCTCGATTATCGCCGCCGGAAGCTCCAACGGCGACCGCCGGCACGCCGGACCGCATTTGAAATCCGGATCCGCGGGCAGTGCACCGCTCCGGGCATCCCGCCGCGCCGACATGCGGGCCGCACGGGCACGAAAATCCCGTCAACCCGGCCTGGCGGGGGCGGTGGCGTTCGGCCGCGTCGAGGTCAAGTAGATTTTCGAGCGCTAGCTGAACGGGTGCGATCATACCAGCACTAATGCACCGGATCCCATCAGAACTCCGCAGTTAAGCGTGCTTGGGCGAGAGTAGTACTAGGATGGGTGACCTCCTGGGAAGTCCTCGTGTTGCACCCCTTTTGCTATGCCATTTTTTCCGCACCCACGATGCCGCACTTCCTTATCGTCCGACGATCGCCGTGGAGGGCGTGCGCGTCCGCCGGGAGGGCCTCGGGCCGCCGCGGGGCCCAAAGGGGGATCGGGTTCGTCGGCCGTCCGCGCCGCGCGCCGAAGGCCATAACTTGCCGCACCGTCATCCGTGCGGGACGTGCAGCATGTCGTTGGAAAGAGCACGACGGGCCCTACGGCGGGGCAGCCGCTGCGCCGCTGGACCGCCCAACGGCGCTCGATTATCGCCGCCGGAAGTTCCAACGGCGACCGCCGGCACGCCGGACCGCATTTGAAATCCGGATCCGCGGGCAGTGCACCGCTCCGGGCATCCCGCCGCGCCGACATGCGGGCCGCACGGGCACGGAAATCCCGTCAACCCGGCCTGGCGGGGGCGGTGGCGTTCGGCCGCGTCGAGGTCAAGTAGATTTTCGAGCGCTAGCTGAACGGGTGCGATCATACCAGCACTAATGCACCGGATCCCATCTGAACTCTGCAGTTAAGCGTGCTCGGGCGAGAGTAGTACTAGGATGGGTGACCTCCTGGGAAGTCCTCGTGTTGCACCCCTTTTGCTATGCCATTTTTTTCCGCACCCACGATGCCGCACTTCCTTATCGTCCGACGATCGCCGTGGAGGGCGTGCGCGTCCGCCGGGAGGGCCTCGGGCCGCCGCGGGGCCCAAAGGGGGATCGGGTTCGTCGGCCGTCCGCGCCGCGCGCCGAAGGCCATAACTTGCCGCACCGTCATCCGTGCGGGACGTGCAGCATGTCGTTGGAAAGAGCACGACGGGCCCTACGGCGGGGCAGCCGCTGCGCCGCTGGACCGCCCAACGGCGCTCGATTATCGCCGCCGGAAGCTCCAACGGCGACCGCCGGCACGCCGGACCGCATTTGAAATCCGGATCCGCGGGCAGTGCACCGCTCCGGGCATCCCGCCGCGCCGACATGCGGGCCGCTCGGGCACGGAAATCCCGTCAACCCGGCCTGGCGGGGGCGGTGGCGTTCGGCCGCGTCGAGGTCAAGTAGATTTTCGAGCGCTAGCTGAACGGGTGCGATCATACCAGCACTAATGCACCGGATCCCATCAGAACTCCGCA
>JASFXW010001233.1:10000-20208 GCA_030490835.1 Annona cherimola
CCAGGGCCGAGTACCACAGGCTGGGCCGAGTACCGCCAGTATAACTGGTGAGCACTTTTGGCCGCAACTTCCTGCTTGTGGGGGTTCAGGCCCTCCAGGTATATAGGTAGACAGTGGTGGTGGATGGCCGACTGCTCTTGGGAAGCAGCTCGGAACCACCCGGATGGCCCCATCGATGCCCGAATGCCCGGCATCCTCGCCCCGTCCCTCCCGAATCGATGCCCCGTTGCCGCTAGTTGGCGGCCTAGCGCCCCGGGTCGTTGCCCGATCGCCCGGGGTCGTTGCCCGTCCGACTCGCATCCATGCCCGGCCTCATCGGCCCGGTGCTCGATCGCCACGGGGTGACGATGGACCCCCACGGGGATACGCTCATCCCGTTCGGAACGATGCCTGAGACGCCCCGGATGCAGCCCCGCCCAAGCACCATGCTGTGGGAGCGTGTGTGGCCAGGGCCGAGTACCGCCAGTATAACTGGTGAGCACTTTTGGCCGCAACTTCCTGCTTGTGGGGGTTCAGGCCCTCCAGGTATATAGGTAGACAGTGGTGGTGGATGGCCGACTGCTCTTGGGAAGCAGCTCGGAACCACCCGGATAGCCCCATCGATGCCCGAATGCCCGGCATCCTCGCCCCGTCCCTCCCGAATCGATGCCCCGTTGCCGCTGGTTGGCGGCCTAGCGCCCCGGGTCGTTGCCCTATCGCCCGGGGTCGTTGCCCGTCCGACTCGCGTCCATGCCCGGCCACATCGGCCCGGTGCTCGATCGCCACGGGGTGACGATGGACCCCCACGGGGCTACGCTCATCCCGTTCGGATCGATGCCTGAGACGCCCCGGATGCAACCCCGCCCAATCACCATGCTGTGGGAGCGGGTGTGGCCAGGGCCGAGTACCACAGGCTGGGCCGAGTACCGCCAGTATAACTGGTGAGCACTTTTGGCCGCAACTTCCTGCTTGTGGGGGTTCAGGCCCTCCAAGTATATAGGTAGACAGTGGTGGTGGATGGCCGACTGCTCTTGGGAAGCAGCTCGGAACCACCCGGATAGCCCCATCGATGCCCGAATGCCCGGCATCCTCGCCCCGTCCCTCCCGAATCGATGCCCGGTTGCCGCTAGTTGGCGGCCTAGCGCCCGGGGTCGTTGCCCGTCCGACTCGCATCCATGCCCGGCCTCATCGGCCCGGTGCTCGATCGCCACGGGGTGACGATGGACCCCCACGGGGATACGGTCATCCCGTTCGGAACGATGCTTGAGACGCCCCGGATGCAGCCCCGCCCAAGCACCATGCTGTGGGAGCGTGTGTGGCCAGGGCCGAGTACCACAGGCTGGGCCGAGTACCGCCAGTATAACTGGTGAGCACTTTTGGCCGCAACTTCCTGCTTGTGGGGGTTCAGGCCCTCCAGGTATATAGGTAGACAGTGGTGGTGGATGGCCGACTGCTCTTGGGAAGCAGCTCGGAACCACCCGGATAGCCCCATCGATGCCCGAATGCCCGGCATCCTCGCCCCGTCCCTCCCGAATCGATGCCCCGTTGCCGCTGGTTTGCGGCCTAGCGCCCCGGGTCGTTGCCCTATCGCCCGGGGTCGTTGCCCGTCCGACTCGCGTCCATGCCCGGCCACATCGGCCCGGTGCTCGATCGCCACGGGGTGACGATGGACCCCCACGAGGCTACGCTCATCCCGTTCGGATCGATGCCTGAGACGCCCCGGATGCATCCCCGCCCAAGCACCATGCTGTGGGAGCGTGTGTGGCCAGGGCCGAGTACCACAGGCTGGGCCGAGTACCGCCAGTATAACTGGTGAGCACTTTTGGCCGCAACTTCCTGCTTGTGGGGGTTCAGGCCCTCCAGGTATATAGGTAGACAGTGGTGGTGGATGGCCGACTGCTCTTGGGAAGCAGCTCGGAACCACCCGGATAGCCCCATCGATGCCCGAATGCCCGGCATCCTCGCCCCGTTGCCGCTAGTTGGCGGCCTAGTGCCCGGGGTCGTTGCCCGTCCGACTCGTGTCCATGCCCGCCCTCATCGGCCCGGTGCCCGGTCGCCATGGGGGGACGACGGACACCCTCGGGGCTATGCTCGTCGCGTTTGGATCGATGGCCGGCCGTCCCGGATGCAACCCCGCCCAAGCACCAAGCTGTGGGGGCGTGTGTGGCCAGGGCCGAGTACCACAGGCAGGGCCGAGTACCGCCTGTATAACTGGTGAGCACTTTTGGCCGCAACTTCCTGCTTGTGGGGGTTCAGGCCCTCCAAGTATATAGGTAGACAGTGTTGGTGGATGGCCGACTGCTCTTGGGAAGCAGCTCGGAACCACCCGGATTGCCCGATCGATGCGCGAATGCCCCGCGTCCTCGTCCCGTCCCTCCCGAATCGATGCCCCTTTGCCGCGAGTTGGCGGCCTAGCGCCCCGGGTCGTTGCCCGATCGCCCGGTTTCGTTGCCCGTCCGACTCGCGTCCATGCCCGGCGCTCGGTCGCCATGTGGGGAAGACGGACCCCCTCGGGGCTATGCTCGTCGCGTTCGGATCGATGCCCGGCCGTCCCGGATGCAACCCCGACCAAGCATTAAGCTGTGGGGGCGTGTGTGGCCAGGGCCGAGTACCACAGGCAGGGCCGAGTACCGCCAGTATAACTGGTGAGCACTTTTGGCCGCAACTTCCTGCTTGTGGGGGTTCAGGCCCTCCAAGTATATAGGTAGACAGTGGTGGTGGACGGCCGACTGCTCTTGGGAAGCAGCTCGGAACCACCCGGATTGCCCGATCGATGCGCGAATGCCCCGCGTCCTCGCCCCGTCCCTCCCGAATCGATGCCCCTTTGCCGCGAGTTGGCGGCCTAGCGCCTCGGGTCGTTGCCCGACTCGCCCGGGGTCGTTGCCCGTCCGGGTCGCGTCCATGCCCGGCCTCCTCTGCCCGGTGCTCGATCGCCATTGGGGGACGACGGATCCCCGCGGGGCTATGCTCGTCCCGTTCGGATCGATGCTTGAGACGCGACCGTCTGCCCATGCCCCCGGATGGCATCCCCGCTCACGCGCGCATCGCCTGTTGGCGTTCACCCCCGGATGGTGCACGCGTTGAAGCTGCCCCATGGGGCCGATGCTCAGAATCGCCCGAATTGCCCCCTGTCGATGCGTCCGAATAGCGTCCATGCTCGACCACCCCGTCCGGTGCTCGGCTGCCTTGTGGCAATGCCCGACCCCCACGGCACTATGCCTGTCCCTTTCGATTTAATGCTAGGCCACCCCGGACACATCCCCCCCCATGGATGCGTCGGGCTAGCGTCCATGCTCGACCACCCCGTCCGGTGCTCGGCTGCCTTGTGGCAATGCCCGACCCCCACGGCACTATGCCTGTCCCTTTCGATTTAATGCTAGGCCGCCCCGGACGCATCCCCGTCCAAGTAGCCAGCATCTGGGTCGCGCATTGCCTGGGCCGTGTACCACAGCAAGGGCCGAGTACCGCCAGTATAACTGGTGAGCACTTTTGGCCGCAACTTCCTGCTTGTGGGCGTACGGGCCCTCCAGGTATATAGATAGACGGTGGTAGGCGACCGTCAGCCCATGCACCCCGATGGCAGCCGTGCTCACGCGTGCGTCCTGTGTTGCCGTTCACCCCGGACGGCCCACGCGCTGACGCTGCCCCCCGTGCCCGATGCTCGGAACCTCCCGGATTGCCCCTCCCCCCCCCCCCCCAATGGATGCGGCGGGCTAGCGTCCATGCCCTGCCTCCTCGGTCTGGTGCTCGGCTGCCTTGTGCCAATGCACGACCCCCACGGCACTTTGCCAGTCCCTTTCGATTCGATGCTAAGCTGCCCCGGACGCATCCCCGTCCAAGGAGCCGGCTTCTGGGTGGTGCGCTGCCTGGGCCGAGTACCACATCATGGGCCGAGTACCGCCAGTATAACTGGTGAGCACTTTTGGCCGCAACTTCCTGCTTGTGGGCGTACGGGCCCTCCAGGTATATAGATAGACGGTGGTAGGCGACCGTCCGCCCATGCACCCGGGTGGCATCCCCGCTCACCCGTGCATCGTCTGATGCCGTTTGCCCCGGACGGCGCATGCGTTGACGTTGGCCCCGTGCCCGATGCTCGGAACCTCCCGGATTGCCCCACCCCCATCGATGCGTCGGGCTAGCGTCCATGCCTGGCCACCTCGGTCAGGTGCTCGGCTGTGCCTGTGGCAATGCACGACCCCCACGGCACTCTGCCCGTCCCTTTGGATACGATGCTAAGCTGCCCCGGACGCATCCCCGTCCATGGAGCCAGCTTCTGGGTCGTGCACTGCCTGGGCCGAGTACCAGAGCATGGGCCGAGTACCGCCAGTATAACTGGTGAGCACTTTTGGCCGCAACTTCCTGCTTGTGGGCGGACGGGCCCTCCAAGTATATAGGTAGAAGGTGGTATGCGACCGTCCGCCCATGCCCCCGGATGGCATCCCCGCTCACCCGCGCATCGTCTGATGGCGTTCACCACGGTCGGTGCACGCGTCGACGCTGCCCTTGGGGCGGATGGTTGTCCGTCTTCCTCCTTGCATCCTTCCCGCCTCTCACCGCTCCAATCTGCTTGATCCGTCCTCTCCTTGTTGCGGTCCTGGGCGATGTGCTTGTCATGCCCGTCCAGTCCAGTACCCTTTACGTCGCAGTCGTCATCCGCCTAGTTTGCAGATTTGCACCCATAAGCCCCCAACACCCCATTTCTGAGTTCGCGTGCGGGCGCGCCCGTTTGCTGCCCGAGGGTAACCGTCCACCGTGTAGTGTGAGCCACACCGCTGGACGTTGCTCCCGGGCAGCTGCCCCCCTCGCTCCCCCAACCAGTCCCCCCCTGCTGTTTACGCGTGCAGGCGCGCCCGTCCAGCTTGTCCGCCTCGATCACCCTGCATTGCTTGGGTACGTGAGCAGACGTGAGCTGCGCCTCAATCTGTCCCTGCCCCTCGACTCGATTTGTTCCTCGACTGTGGGTTTTGCACTGCCCCCGGTCCCCGTCCTCACGAATGGGCGACGCGGGGTGCTGACGGTTGCCTTCCGCGTGCGGGCGCGCCCGTCCAGCCGTTCCCCACTGGTCTCCCTGCACTGCAGGGCGATACGTGTGGGTGCGAGCTGCGCCCGGATCGGTCCCTGTCCTCGACTGTGGGTTCCGAGCTGCTCCCGTCCTCGTCCTCCCGGACGGGCGACGCGGGGCTGCGATGGATGGCTTTCGCGTGCGGGCGCGCCCGTCCAGCTCTCGTGCGCATCGTTCTCCCAGCACTCCTGGGCGAGCTGCGCGGACGCGGGCTGTGCCTCGATCGGTCCCTGTCCCTGTCCCTCGGCTGTGGGTTTTGCAGTGCTCCGTCCTCGTCCCCCGGGTCGGGCGACGGTGGTTTTGATGGTTGGCTATCGCGTGCGGGCGCGCCCGTCCAGCTCTCGTGCGCAGCGTTCTCCCTGCACTCCTGGGCGAGCAATGCGGACGCGGGCTGCGCCTCGTTCAGTCCATGTCCCTCGATTCGATATGTCCCTCGGCTGTGCCTGTAGCAGTGCTCCCGTCCCCGTCCTCTTGGTCGGGTGACGCGGGGTTGCTTTGGTCGGATTTCGCGTGCGGGCGCGCCCGTCCAGCTCCGTTCCCCACTGATCGCCTTGCCTTGCACGGCGGCCTCTGTGCGGACGCGAGCTGTGCCTCGATCGGTCCCTGTCCCTTTATTCCATATGTCCCTCGGCTGTGGGTGTAGCTGTGCTCCCGTCCTCGTCCTCCAGGACGGGCGACGGGGGTTGCGATGGTTGGCTCTCGCGTGCGGGCGCGCCCGTCCAGCTCGTTTCCCCATTGATCGCCTTGCCTTGCATGGCGGCCTCTGTGCGGACGCGAGCTGTGCCTCGATCGGTCCCTGTCCCTCGATTCGATGTGTCCCTCGGATGTGGGTTTTACAGTGCTTCCGTCCTGGTCCTCCGGGACAGTCGACGGTGGTTGCGATGGTTGGCTATCGCGTGCGGGCGCGCCCGTCCAGCTCTCGTGCGCAGTGTTCTCCCCGCACTCCTGGGCGAGCAATGCGGACGCGGGCTGCGCCTCGGTCGGTCCCCGTCCCTCGATTCGATATGTCCCTCGGCTGTGCACTGTAGCGGTGCTCCCGTCCTCGTCCACTTGGTCGGTTGACGCGGGGTTGCTTCGGTCGGCTTTCGCGTGCGGGCGCGCCCGTCCAGCTCTGTTCCCCACTGATCGCCTGGCCTTGCACGGCCTCTGTGCGGACGCGAGCTGTGCCTCGATCGGTCCCAGTCCCTCGATTCGATATGTCCCTCGGCTGTGGGTGTAGCTGTGCTCCCGTCCTCGTCCTCCCTGGACGGGCGACGGGGGTTGCGATGGTTGGCTTTCGCGTGCGGGCGCGCCCGTCCAGCTCTATTCCCACTGATCGCTTTGCCTGGCATCGTGCGGACGCGAGCTGTGCCCCTATCGGTCCGTGTCCCTCGATTCGATATGTCCCTCGGCTGTGGGTTTTTGCAGTGCTCAAATCCTCGTCCTCCGGGACGGGCGACGGTGGTTGCGATGGTTGGCTTTCGCGTGCGGTCGCGCCCGTCCAGCTCTCGTGCGCCGCGTTCTCCCAGCACTCCTGGGCGAGCAATGCGGACGCGGGCTGCGCCTCGGTCGGTCCCCGTCCCTCGATACGATATGTCCCTCGGCTGTGCACTGTAGCGGTGCTCCCGTCCTCGTCCACTTGGTCGGTTGACGCGGGGTTGCTTCGGTCGGCTTTCGCGTGCGGGCGCGCCCGTCCAGCTCCATTCCCCATTGATCGCCTTGCCTTGCATTGGCGGCCTCTGTGCGGACTCGAGCTGTGCCTCGATCGGTGCCTGTCCCTCTATTCGATTTGTCTCTCGGCTGTGGGTGTAGCTGTGCTCCCGTCCTCGTCCCCCCGGACGGCCGACGGCGGTTGCGATGGTTGACTTTCGCGTGCGGGCGCGCCCGTCCAGCTCTATTCCCCATTGATCGCCTTGCCTTGCATGGCGGCCTCTGTGCGGACGCGAGCTGTGCCTCGATCGGTCCCTGTCCCTCTATTCGATATGTCCATCGGCTGTGGGTTTTTGCAGTGCTCCAATCCTCGTCCTCCGGGACGGGCGACGGTCGTTCAGTCCATGTCCCTCGATTCGATATGTCCCTCGGCTGTGCCTGTAGCAGTGCTCCCGTCCCCGTCCTCTTGGATGGGCGACGCGGGGTTGCGATGGTCGGCTTTCGCGTGCGGGCGCGCCCGTCCAGCTCTATTCCCCATTGATCGCCTTGCCTTGCATGGCGGCCTCTGTGCGGACTCGAGCTGTGCCTCGATCGGTGCCTGTCCCTCCATTCGATTTGTCCCTCGGCTGTGGGTGTAGCTGTGCTCCCGTCCTCGTCCCCCCGGACGGGCGACGGGGGTTCAGTCCATGTCCCTCGATTCGATATGTCCCTCGGCTGTGCCTGTAGCAGTGCTCCCGTCCCCGTCCTCTTGGATGGCGACGCGGGGTTGCGATGGTCGGCTTTCGCGTGCGGGCGCGCCCGTCCAGCTCTATTCCCCATTGATCGCCTTGCCTTGCATGGCGGCCTCTGTGCGGACTCGAGCTGTGCCTCGATCGGTGCCTGTCCCTCCATTCGATTTGTCCCTCGGCTGTGGGTGTAGCTGTGCTCCCGTCCTCGTCCCCCCGGACGGGCGACGGGGGTTGCGATGGTTGGCTTTCGCGTGCGGGCGCGCCCGTCCAGCTCTATTCCCCATTGATCGCCTTGCCTTGCATGGCGGACTCTGTGCGGACGCGAGCTGTGCCTCGATCGGTCCCTGTCCCTCTATTCGATATGTCCGTCGGCTGTGAGTTCTGCTGTGCTCCCGTCCGCGTCCTCCGGGACGGGCTGCGGGGGTTGCGATGGTTGGCTCTCGCGTGCCGGGCTGCGCCTCGGTCAGTCCTTGTCCCTCGATCCGATATGTCCCTCGGCTGTGTGTAGCAGTGCTCCCGTCCCCGTCCTCTTGGATGGGCGACGCGGGGTTGCGATGGTCGGCTTTCGCGTGCGGGCGCGCCCGTCCAGCTCGATTCCCCCTTGATCGCCTTGCCTTGCACGGAGACCTCTGTGCGGACGCGAGCTGTGCCTCGATCGGTCCCTGTCCCTCGGCTGTGGGTTTTGCTGTGCTCCCGTCCTCGTCCTCCTGGACGGGCGACGCGGGGTTTCGATGGCTGGCTTTCGCCTGGCATGGCGACCTGTGCGGTCGCTAGCTGTGCCTCGAACGGTCCCTGTCCCTCGATTCGATTTGTCCCTCGGCTGTGGGTTTTGCGAGGCCCCCGTCCTCGTCCTCTTGGTCGGGCGACGCGGGGTGGCGATGTTTGGCTTCCGCGTGCGGGCGCGCCCGTCCTGCTCTCGTCTGCATGGGTCGCCCAGCACTGCAGGGCGATCTGTGCGGGCGGGAACTGTGCCTCGATCGGTCCCTGTCCCTCGATTCGATTTGTCCCTCGGCTGTGGGTTTTTGCGTGGCCCCCGTCCTCGTCCTCTTGGACGGGCGGCGCGGGGTGGCGATGGTTGGCTTCCGCGTGGGGGCTTGCCCGTCCAGCTCTCGTCCGCATTTTCGCCCAGCGCTCCTGGGCAAGCAGCGCGGACGTGAGCTGTGCCTCGATCGGTCCCTGTCCCTCGATTCGATTAGTCCCTCGGCTGTGGGTTTTGCTGTGCTCCTGTCCTCGTCCTCCTGGACGGGCGACGCAGGGTTGCGTTGGTTGGCTTCCGCGTGCGGGCGCGCCCGTCCCGCTCTCGTCTGCTTGGGTCGCCCAGCACTGCAGGGCGATCTGTGCGGGCGGGAACTGTGCCTCGATCTTGTCCCGGTGCCTTGAATCGATTTGTCCCTCGGATGCTTGTGTCGCACTTCCCCCGTCGCCGTCGTCATTGACCTGCGAGGGGGGGTGGTGCCCGTGGGTCGCATCCTTTGTGGGGCGATCCACTAATGTTTACGCTGCCTTGGAACTCGGATGTGGTTTTTGTTGCCTCGACTGTTGGATGAGTGGTTTGGCTGCTTCTCTCGATTCCGCGCTGAGCAAGCGTCCAGTGGCGTTCGTGCCTCCGGTTCCAATCGCGCACCCCGATCCTCTGCGCTGAACAGTGCATGGTGGTGCCGGCTGGAGTCCTTGCGCATGCCGCCTTGGGCGACTGTGAGTGCGTGTGAGTGGTGTTATGCGTTGACGTTCTTGCGGGCTCCCTGTGGCATCCCACGGCCAACCGCTCGAGGACGTTCGCCGTCGTGCTATCGGCCCCTGCGGGGGACGCGTGCGCTCCCTCCCGGGTCCGTGTTCCTGTTGCCTGTGCTTTCTACCCCGTGCTTGCACGAGGGGTACCGGTGCTGGTTGTTGAGATGGCGCTGCACCCGGCCGCCCTCGATGCCTAGGAGCCCCTCGGGCTTTTTCTGGGATCGTTGTGCGGCGGGCGTCTGTCGGTGGCTGCTGTGCGTTGGTGCCCCTGCTGGGGATTGGGGGGGCTCCCAACGACCTCGGCGCCAGTGTGGGCTTTCGGATGCGGTGGATGCCGGCGGGCGGGCTCATCTCCCCCCCGTCGTGCCCTCCTCTCGGTTGGTTGGCTGTCGGAATAATAATACAAAGAGCACCCTGCTCCGTCATGGGACTCCGCAGGTCGGGGCCTTGGCGGCGCAGGCGTCGCAGAGGGCTGCTACCTGGTTGATCCTGCCAGTAGTCATATGCTTGTCTCAAAGATTAAGCCATGCATGTGTAAGTATGAACGATTTCGGACTGTGAAACTGCGAATGGCTCATTAAATCAGTTATAGTTTGTTTGATGGTAATTGCTACTCGGATAACCGTAGTAATTCTAGAGCTAATACGTGCAACAAACCCCGACTCCTGGAAGGGATGCATTTATTAGATAAAAGGCCGACGCGGGCTCGTCCCGTCGCTCTGATGATTCATGATAACTTGACGGATCGCACGGCCCTTGTGCCGGCGACGCATCATTCAAATTTCTGCCCTATCAACTTTCGATGGTAGGATATTGGCCTACGACGGTGGTGACGGGTGACGGAGAATTAGGGTTCGATTCCGGAGAGGGAGCCTGAGAAACGGCTACCACATCCAAGGAAGGCAGCAGGCGCGCAAATTACCCAATCCTGACACGGGGAGGTAGTGACAATAAATAACAATACCGGGCTCTTCGAGTCTGGTAATTGGAATGAGTACAATCTAAATCCCTTAACGAGGATCAATTGGAGGGCAAGTCTGGTGCCAGCAGCCGCGGTAATTCCAGCTCCAATAGCGTAT
>JASFXW010001234.1:0-7500 GCA_030490835.1 Annona cherimola
GGGGGGGGGCTCATTACTTCAATCGAGATAATGAAAAATCATTTCGTCTTTTTAGTTGGAACCTTAGGCGGTTCTCGAAAAAAAATAGCGAAAAAAAGGATTCCTAAAGTCGAGACTAACAGGAATGTATAAACCAATGCTTCCATAGATTTGATCCCGGTTTACAATTATAGCTTCCGCACCTATTCATTTCGTTTGGGATCATTTTCCGAAGAAAGAAAAGGCAAGAGTCAAAAAAGGGCAATGATGAAAATCAAGATTTCTCCAATACTGTATATCAAATAAATAAAATCCAATAAGGGCAAAAGAAAGATAGCGGAGCAATGTTGTATCAGATTACTTGTCTCCTTGTAGTTGGATCTCCAAGTTTTTGGAATGCCCCAAATTCCACTTGAGCATCCAAATCCGGATCAATACCAGCAAAAACATCTCTGAACAAAGTTCTAGCGCCATGCCAAATGTGTCCGAAAAAGAAGAGCAAAGCAAACGTCGCATGTCCAAAAGTGAACCAACCCCTTGGACTGCTACGAAAAACACCATCGGATTTCAAAGTAGCACGGTCTAATTCAAAAATTTCACCCAATTGAGCACGTCTAGCATATTTTTTCACAGTAGCAGCATCGCTATAACTGACTCCATTGAGTTCGCCACCATAGAACTCAACAGTTACACCTACCTGTTCGACACTATACTTCGACTCTGCCCTTCTAAAAGGCACATCGGCTCTTACAATTCCATCTCCGTCTACCAAAACTACTGGAAATGTTTCAAAAAAAGTAGGCATACGACGTACAAAAAGCTCGTGTCCTTCTTTATCTCTAAAGATGGGGTGTCCTAACCATCCAACGGCTATTCCATCTCCGTTGTCCATTGAGCCCGCTCTGAATAATCCCCCTTTCGCCGGATTATTACCAATGTAATCATAAAAGGCTAATTTTTCGGGAATTTTAGACCAAGCTTCCGACAAACTCAGATTTTCGGCTAGCCCGGCGCTAACCCTTCGATATATTTCTTGCTGGAAGTATCCCTGATCCCACTGATAACGAGTGGGACCAAATAATTCAATGGGGGTAGTTGCTGAACCATACCACATAGTTCCAGCAACAACGAAAGCTGCAAAAAAGACAGCGGCGATACTGCTGGAAAGTACAGTTTCAATATTGCCCATACGTAATCCTTTGTATAGACGTTGGGGAGGGCGGACACTAAGATGGAATAGGCCCGCTAATATGCCCAATGTCCCCGCTGCAATATGATGAGAGGCTATTCCTCCCGGAACAAAAGGATCAAAACCTTCCGCGCCCCACGCTGGATTTACGAATTGTACTTTTCCGGTTAGGCCATAAGGATCGGACACCCATATTCCAGGGCCATACAAGCCTGTTACATGAAAAGCGCCAAACCCAAAGCAAGCCACCCCCGAGAGAAATAAATGAATTCCAAAGATCTTAGGCAAATCCAAAGAGGGTTTTCCTGTACGTTCATCACAAAATATTTCTAGGTCCCAATACACCCAATGCCAGATAGCTGCTAAGAAGCACAAGCCGGAAAACACAATATGTGCCCCGGCCACACCCTCGTAACTCCAAATACCCGGATTCGTTATCGTTCCTCCTGTAATACTCCAACCACCCCATGAATTGTTTATTCCTAAACGAGTCATGAAGGGGATAACGAACATGCCTTGTCTCCACATTGGATCAAGAACGGGGTCAGAGGGATCAAAAACAGCTAATTCGTATAGAGCCATCGAACCGGCCCAACCAGAAACTAGAGCTGTATGCATTATATGGACAGAAAGCAACCGACCGGGATCGTTCAATACGACGGTATGAACACGATACCAAGGCAAACCCATGGAAATACCCCCTTTTTTAAAGAAAAATAGACACTATGTAGCTTTATTGCATTGGAAAAGACTATGCTATGGACCTCGCCCTTTTAGTGGATTATCCCGAAGCAAGGGTGAATATTTATTCTGTTATGTTGGTAATAATTGAACAATTCTGTTCGTAGGAACAAAGAAAAGCAGACCTATTCTATACCCAATAAGTATCCATACGCAATGCAATGGGGGTTGGTCTCGTTTTTTATGAGTGAATGCATAGATACTTGTTCATCATTCAAACGATCCGTTCGTCAGAATTTTTCTTTATTCATTCCCTCTTCCCCCGTGAACCTTACAATCTATGGCTAAAATCCGATAAAAGGTAACAATATTATGAAGACAATAAGCGCGTTTTACGTTTCCACATCAAAGCGATTTCTGGTACTTAATCTCTCTTTCTTTAATTTGATGCCCGTTGGTGTTCCAAAAATACCCTTTCGTCTTCCTGGAGACGAAGAAGCAAGTTGGCTCGACCTATAGTGCGACTTGTCAGACATATTAGGTCATATGGGATTTCCCCGTCCTCTCCCCCGATCGAGATATCCTCCGTTTCGCCCAAGAAAGATTGATTGAATCATCAATAATTCGTAGCGTGAAGTGCAATTAGGTCAATTTGCTAGGGGGTATCTTTTATAAGAATTTATGGTTGGCCTGGACCAATAAAATGAAGTATACAGGCTCCGTTTCGAAAAAACCAAACGGGTAATCTATGTATGATTACCCCCGTATCATAAATGATTTCCTTAATGCCACACGAGCGATCTCATACTGCCAGACAATGGAGTAATACGATGAATACATCAAATATTGGGCGGAAGGCATAAAATAAAACGAATTGAAAAGAAAAAAGGAAAAGTGGTACTAAGATTCTTTGTCCTATATGTGCAAATAGAATTCGGGCGGATCTTTACCCGGAGTAGAGCATAAACCTAAAAATCAAAAAGTAGAAGAGGCCTATTCAGGAACAAGAAAATGACATTGTGATTTGGATCTCGATGAAACAATACATCAATGAGAGGTTAGTTCGATAAGCTCAACGAATTCTGGGGAAGTAAGCCAAAACTCATGTTTCTTGAAAAATAGAAGAAAAAGGCCCCTTAGTTAGGAAAAAATCTGCTACAAAAAAAGAAAAAGGGCTAGAATCGACACGTTGATTCTTTTTTTTTTCAAAATTTGGATTTTTTGAACCGTATGTATTCAAAGGTGCGCGTACGGTTCCTAAAGGATGCAATTTTGTCCTAATCAACCGACTTTATTGGGAAAGATTACTTTTTTTAGGAGACGAGGTTGATGATGAGCTCGCGAATCTGATTGCCGGTCTCATGATATTTCTCGGCATAGCGGATCCAACCTGGGATATTTTTTTGTTTATAAACTCTCCCGGCGGATTCATAATCCCAGGAGTGCTTGTTTTTGACACTATGCAATGGGTGAACCCTATTGTGCATACAATAGGCATGGGAATGGCTGCTTCAATAGGGGCTCTCATCCTGGTCGGAGGAGAAATTACCCAACGTGTAGCACTCCCTTACGCTTGGCGCCAATGAATTTTTGATTTTCGAGAAGGAGAAAATTATGCCTTCGCTATATGGAATTTGAATAAATAAATAAAAAGAATAAGTAATAATAGCATGGCACTTCGATTTAGATATTAGTAAACTTTTTCAACACGAGGTTATGAATTGAGATAGTAGTATGGAACAGACAAAAGGTATTTCTTATTTAATCTTATGCATCGGGGGTCCGTTTCAGCGTCACAAACCTTACCTTTTTTCAACATTAGAAAGAAGTCTTTTCCCGATATTTATGTTATGAAAGGATATGAAAATGAAAAAAAAAAAGATCATTTTTTCCTGGGTCAGAAAGAAACTTTGGGATTGTTGAGTCTCAGACGAGATAAACATAGAAAGCAACGGAACTATCATAGTATTTTTTGAACTCCTACAAATACAAAAGAAAAGGAAGGATGGTAAATGTCATTCAACGGTCTGGCTGGGTCTGATGGGTTTTATTTGTCTCTTTCTTCGATGGAAAAAGAAATTCCATTGTAAAGCCGTATGCACTGCACAAAAGATGCCTGTACGGTTGTTCAATTCGATCTTTTTCTTTTTGTTATTCTTTATTCCTTTCACTTTGCCCGATGATGCGAAGGTCGAGATAGAGGAAGCGTTTATTATGTTATATCATCAGGGTTATGATACACCAGCCTCTCTGTGCTTATTTGGAGGAAGAAGACGAAGACGACGATGACGACGATTTTGGCTACGACATTATCCTGGAAATGGTAGAATTTCTGGAAATGTATAACGACATCATAAGAATTTTTGCAGAAAGAACGGGCGCTCCTATATGGGCTGTAATATTCGACATGGAAAGGGATGTTTTTATGTCCGCAGAAGAAGCACAAGATCATGGCATTGTTGATCTTATAGGAATAGAGATAGAGTGTCTATTCCGGCGCGCACTTTCAGCATAATTTTCTCTTCTAAGAAATGTAAAGAAATCGACAGAATAGAGAAACAATTATAACGTAACGTTTGTTACAAAAAAAAGAGTTGACAGATATAAAGAATTTACGTATATAAGTATATAACGTAATAAAAGCTCTTATATTTTTTTTATTTCCTAGGGAGGAAAACACTATGAAATTCTTGTTTCAGTTTGTGACTCTCATAGTCATAGGGTACTATATTAACGGTAGAGGCCCTACCCTATAATAGGTAGGATCGGTGGAATAATAGGAATGATAATTCGAATTATCATTCCTATTATATTATTAGGGTTGGATTAATAATTGTAACCATAATTCGATCAATATTCAGATTCATAAATCCGAGGAATCATGATTTGATCTCCTCATCTCGGTAAAATAAATCTGAAATGGAACTTCTTCTTTTTTATTCATACTTTTTCTTTCCTAATTCATAATCATCCGGTTAGGATCGATCTAAACCGGCCCATTCTTTATAGGATTCAACATGCCAACTATTAGACAGCTTATTAGAAATACAAGACAGCCAATCAGAAATATCACGAAAGCCCCAGCGCTTCGAGGATGTCCTCAGCGCCGAGGAACATGTACTAGGGTGTATGTGCGACTCGTTCAGATCACGAGCTAGAACAAACGAGGGGATTTTTCCAGTATCAATGCAGTAACTAGTACCAATGAATTGGATAGAATATGAGAACTTCAGTCACTATCGAAAAAGAAAGATCTATCATATACCCCTATTGTGTATGGAATTTATGGTTTCCATTGGTGCAAATCCAATCACCTCGATTTGAGATGAAAAGCAACTCTCCATTGGTAGCGAATGGTTATCCATTAAGCGGGGAAAATGGTATTTCAAAAGCAGAAAGATTATGCTCATACTCTTGCAAGAACGGACTAAAAGGGTCAGCTACCTAGCCAACCCTCTTAATTAAATGCCGTCACTGTATGGATAGATCTCATTGTGAAATGACCTATTATTAGATAATTCGTGGGTAGAGCCAAAGAGTGTGAACTGTACAAGTTACAAATAACATTGATTAAAAGAAGGAAGAGGCTCCGGCGTATAGAGAGGACCTCACCGTTTAAGAAGTAACCATAGAAACGATGGAAGCCAATATTTATTTATTCATTTCCGTTTAATGCCTATTTCTTATTTATTTTCTACCAAATATCGGTACAATTTCTTATTTTGAGGTAAAATAAACACCCATAAGAAATAAAAAATCGTGGTTGGGAAGGTCATCGTAGCAAAAGCCATTGGAATTTTTATTTTATACATCGGAAGAATCCGTTTTGTTTTTAGTAAAACAAGAGAGGAGAAAAGAATGACTGAAAGAAATGAAATCAATTAGTTATTCGTCAAATAGTTATTCGTCAAAGTTTCATTTGATTCAATGGCCAGAGTTACGCGGGGATATATAGCCCGCAGACGTCGAAAAAAAACTCGTTCACATTGGATCAACCTTTCGCGGGGCTCATTTAAGACTTACCCGAACTACTACTCAACAGAAAATGAGAGCTTTGATTTCTACTCATCGGGATAGAGGCAGGAGAAAGAGAGATTTTCGACGTTTGTGGATCACTCGGATAAATGCAGTAACCCGCGAGAATGGCGCATCTCATAGTTATAGGCGATTAATACACGATCTGTACAAGGGGCAGGTGCTTCTTAATCGTAAAATACTTGCACAAATGGCTATATCAAATACGAATTGTTTTTACGTGATTTCCAATGAGATCGTCAAATAGGAAGATTGGAACGAATTCGCCGGAATGATTTAAACGGAGTTTCCCGGAGAATGACCCCGGGAAGGTAGAGCAAAAATGAATATATATATGACGAGAAATGAAATTCAGAAATGAAGTAGTAGGAACGAACGAACACGTTTCAAAAAAAAAAAGAAAAATTCAAAAAAAAAAAAAAAAAGAAAAATGATTCTTCATCTCATTCTTTTTTATTCTATGTACACCGCAACAATTAAATCTCTTCATCCTTTCGAATAAAATATCAATCTGATTTTAACCTCCAATGAAAATTCTTTTGATACGGTTGAGGAGTAAGCCTATTTCTTTTCGCCCCTAGAACCATATGGATCCTCGTTATTTTCTTTAATTTCACCCTTCGGGACATATTGCTTTTCTTCCTTCGGAGCATTTTTTTTTTCTCCCTTCGGGACATATTGCTTTTCTTCCTTCGGAACATATTGCTTTTCTTCCTTCGGAACATATTGCTTTCCTCTTCCGCGGACATATTGCTTTTCTTCCTTCGGGACATATTGCTTTTCTTCCTTCGGAACATATTGCTTTTCTTCCTTCGGAACATATTGCTTTCCTCTTCCGCGGACATATTGCTTTTCTTCCTTCGGAACATATTGCTTTTCTTCCTTCGGAACATATTGCTTTTCTTCCTTCGGGACATAATATTGCTTTTCTTCCTTCGGGACATATTGCTTTCCTCTTCCGCGGACATATTGCTTTTCTTTCCCAGAGCCGTCTCCCTTCGGGTTCGGGACAAATTTATTTTCTCCCTTCGGAACATATTGCTTTTCTCCCTTCGGGGCATATTTCTTTCCTCTTCTGCGGACATATTTCTTTCTGATTTTCGACTTGAATTTCGCAAGTAGTTTCTCATTAGTAAGAAAAGGTAATGAAGATAAAATACGAGCTTGTTTTATAGCAAGAGCCATTGCTCGTTGTTGTTTCAAGGTCAATTTAGTCGCTCGTCGAGATAATATTTTTCCCCGGTCACTAATAAATTGACCAATTGAACTCATGTTTCTATAATCAAATAGATCCCCCGGTCTAGTTGGGGGCAAACGCCTACGAAAATCCCGCTGGGGTTTATGAAAACCCCGTTGGGATTTATGAAAACCCCGTTGGGATTTATGAAAACCCCGTTGGGATTTATGAAAACCCCGTTGAGATTTATGAAAGAATCGCTTGGTTTTATCCATGGTTAATTCCTTATTTCTAAACTCCTCTTTATTCGTGCATTTCGGATCCGACCGAAATAGGACTTAATTTGTTTATTTATAGAATAGAATTTATTCTTATTCCGTGGAATAGAAGGGCGGTACACGCGTTCCGCTCCCTCCGTTCAATCTAGTTCTTTATCTCC
>JASFXW010001234.1:12500-20159 GCA_030490835.1 Annona cherimola
GTTTGAGTATACAAATTTTTGCTGTGCCCAATGAATCGATTTTGGTTGGAATCATTAATCGAAATAATCAAACGATTCTGTCGATGCATTCGAGTAATTAAACGTTTCACAATTAGTGAACTAGATTTATTGTCATAACCGAAATTTTCCATAGTTTCATAAAAAATCGAACCATTTAAAGCATAATAATGAGCAAGTGCGTAAATATACTCCTGAAATAGAAACGGATAAATGAAGCATTGTTGCCGAAATCTATCTATTTCGAAATATCTCTGTAATTCCTCCATTTGAAATTCTACTTGGTCCCCCTCGGACCAAAGGCACGAGGTATTTATTTCTTGGATTAGCAAATGATACATAGTGCGATACGGTCAGAGCAAGGTATCATAGTAAAAAAGTAGATACCCCGAAGACGGGGAGTACAGCCCAAGCAATGGATCCTCTCTTTCCGCCCAATTTGTTTGTGTTCATTATAGTTACAACAGATGGTTAGAAATCCTTTATTTTTGCAACCCAATCGATCTTTTGACTTTGGAAGAAATTCTCTTTATCAGTATACCGTTTCTTCTACACACTCGTCTCCACTCCGTACTCTATAATTAGTATAGAGAGAATAATTAATAGTTAGGATTTGTGAAAAATAAGGAATCGACGATCCACTCATCGGAGAATTCTTTCCCGCATCAGGCACTAATCTATTTTTAACGTCTAATTAGATCGGGGAATCATTCGAATTATGAATCGAAGCTCGTTGCTTTTGGGTTCCTTAGCATTGGAGCCATTAGGGCTCTATCCATTTATTCACACGACCCAACTGTGAATTGATTTGGTACCGCTGCCAAAAGCAAAACAAGATTTTGTACCGCCCCGGTTAAGGATGAAATATTCCCAGAGCTCTCCATTGATACGACATGCTGTTTTTTCCATTCGTTCTCCTTCAGGATCAGTCGTGGTCTTACAAACTCTACCAATGATATGGACGAATCCGTTGCTTCATCCAAATGTGTAAAAGATCATAGCCGCACTTAAAAGCCGAATACTCTACCGTTGAGTTAGCAACCCGTGTAACTGTGGTATGTAGATACGATCTAAACCAAAAAATAGAACAAAGAGATTAGATTGTCTTACCCAACCAAAACATTGAACCAGCAACAAATCGAAAAGAAACATTTTTTGATCAATCAAAAACGTAAAAATGTTCAGATCTGATGAAACTACAACAGATTCGCGGATAAATAGGGCTAATTTACGGACCTTCTTTTTTCTCATTTTTTTTTTATAAAAAAAAAATTCAGAAGAGACTCCTTTTGTCGCAGCGAATCTGTCGAACTCATCATTTGATTTGAGTGAAGGAAAGAAACAAACTTATGGGATGTCGAACAGTGAATCCATTTATTTAGCCACGATCCAATTATAAATCGGCCAATACACCGTTGTCAATGTGAATTGAATGTTGAGAAACAAATCCCATAAACACAAGAAACATAAGGAAAATAAGGACTTGTGTTGGATTGGCACTACTATTCACTCAATCCTTTTTTTCGTTTCATGACATTTCATGTCAATAGAATAGAGTTTTTGTCGCTATATGATATGGGATCGCGTGTTAGCAATAGTGAATAAATATGAATAGAGCAAGAAAAAAGGAACGGTGGAGAAAAAATTATACAAAACTAGATATTCCCTTTTTCTTTTTCAGAAATTTTATTTCGTTTTACTAATTTGAAGTTCCTTAAAGACTTCCGCTTTATTTGAAATATCATAAACAGTTCGTGTAGGTTGAGCACCCTTCTCGAGGAAATATAGAATAGAAGGAACGTTTGAATAAGTTTGTTTTTTTATCGGATCGTAAAAACCCACTTTACGAAGATCTCTTCCTTCTCTTCGGGATCGAACATCAATTGCAACGATTTGATAGACAGCCCATCGGGATAGATATAGATGAACAATACCCCCCCTAGAAACGTATAAGAGGCTTTCCCCTCGTACGGCTCGAGAAAGAATGATTCGAATTTCTGTATATAGTGGAAAACGGATCCATAAAAATCATCAATTAATTAGGATTTGAGTCTTCTTTATTTTTTCTTCATTACTGAAAACTGAAAAAGAAATCTCATTCATACTCATAACTCAAGTTGGGTAATTCTCCAAGAGATCTAAGGTAAACCCTTAGACGTTTCTTGAGCCGTCTCTAACCTCTTTTGGTTGTCTCGTACTGAGACAATGGAAAATGGCGTTTACTTGTTCCGGTATCCTTTATCTTTGCTTTGAATCATTGGGTTTAGACATTACTTCGGTGATCCTTAATTGTTTCAAAAAGGCAGCAACATACCTTTTGTTCTTTCTATTGAAGAATTACACAAATGATTGTATCCTTTATGATACAATATGCTTTTGATCGAAAAAGTTTTACCCATTCCGACAATTGTACTTTTTTGCTTTTGGATTTGAAACTTGTTCGACGTTTTGGATTTTTACATCGAAGATATCCTTACGAAGTTGGAACAGCTTATTGACTGGCACTAACCCTAGATCCCTCCCTCTGATAAATGAATCAAGAATTTATGCTCGAGCTTCATCATGTACTATCCCCAAAAATGGGAGTCCTAGTGACATAGAACAAACTATGTCGAGCCAAGAGCATCTTCATTGATATATAAAATCAAATGGAAATGGTGGGTGCAAGAATCCACAGCAGATCTATCTTGTCCTTCAAGTCGCACGTTGCTTTCTACCACATCGTTTCAAACGAAGTTTTACCATAACATTCCTCTACCTCTCGTTTGGAATTTGGAATCGGTATGGAAACGATTCAATATGGAATCATGAATAGTCATTGGCTCCTTCAGTGCAGTGCATAGTAGAGTAGTCCATACCCTTTCTTTTCTATACGGATGAATAGACATTTATTTCTCTGGGAAAGTATCGGCAAGAGGCCCGTTTAACCCCATATTCCGCCATCTGTCCTATGAAGAACACACATTTCTAAAAAACACTAAGAATGTGTTGCTTAAGACTTATTTATATTGACACTTTCAACGTATTGTTTGGGACGATCACCCATGAACAATCCAATTCTTTCTTGAACAACTAAGCCAAAGAAAAGTATTTAATTAGATTAAATATAAAGGAACCAAATAAAACGAACCATTAACTAAACAAGTTATTCTAATAACCCAGAAAAGTCGCAAGTAACTCGATCTCGATACAAAAGATTAACTAATCTCACACCCCTTCAAATATTTAAGATTTTTAAATATAAAGTAAGGAAAGGAATCATGAAAAATGCTTTCATGAATTTCCTACTTCGAGACAGAATGATCCTTATTAGAATTAGAAATAAGTTTTCCTGAAAGAATGAGTTTGATCTCTAAATCAATCAAATCAACAAATTGCCACAATCAAAACAAGTAATTAAATTATATATCAAAGGGTTAGCAGATATCTCATTAATGAAAGATACACAAATTTGATCATCATAAGAGAAATCCTTGTTTCTTTTTCAATTGAATCATCAACAATTTAAACCGTATAGACGAGTCGAGAAACAAATCCAATTTGTTTGGATTCATGGAGATGAATAAAAAGGAAAGACCTATGGAAGATAAAATTAAGGTCGTTATTTTCTCACCTGATTTTCTCAATCAGAGTCGTAGGAGTCTGCTCTTTCTGTATCCAGAAAGATACACCGGAGAATAGTGACCGCGAGTCATCGTGTATATTTAAGAGATCACAAATCAAATCTATTTCACCGAAACCGAAATATCTGTGCCACTAAAGCCTAAAGTCAAACAAACAATAAATAAGAATACATATGGATTGGACGCGGCTCATTGTATACGGATTTTTTGTATACATATTTTGGTTTATTTCAGGTTCAGGAATCTTTCCTGAAATTCTATTTCTATTCCATTATGGAATAGAAATAGAAATAGAATATTTGAATCCCCTCCCATCGTTTCATTGTTCTCCAATGATTCATTGGAGAACAATGAATTTCAAATAAAAGCAATTGGATCAAAAGAAAAGAAATCTGTTCCATATTGAAGTTTATTCTTTTTAATGCGACCTAATATAACACATATGTTGAAATTGATACCTTTGTTTGCGAAAAACGCGTATTTACACAATTTTATGTGGATTATAGTCAAAACGAAACAAATCAAAAAGGATCTTCTTACAGGATGCTATCTTGTATAGGTATACAGCCAAATTAGTCCAAATCAATTCGACTCATCCCGTCCTTACCTTTCTCTTTTTTTTGTTCCACCCCGGACTTAGGAGCTTTAATTCTAGTGATGAAATAAGTACCAAGGACTCATCCCGTTTCAGATTCAGGATCTAGCTAAAATTAGTCATTTTGAATACCCTATTCGCTTTAGGAAAGAGAGAGACCCGTCTTAGGTATTTCGACTCAGAATGCATCGCGTGGGAATCCAAAAAGGATATGATTCTTCATATGAATCATTAGAAATCAGAAAGAAAGGTGGGATGGGACTGCGTTGTATCCAATATTACACTTTGAAACAGAAGATTCTTAAAGAAAAGAGAACATTGTTATGAAAGAGTCAAGTGTGGGACGGGAGGATTCGAACCTCCGAGTAACGGGACCAAAACCCGCTGCCTTACCCCTTGGCTACGCCCCATTTCGATTTCCATTCGACACAAATAATACTATTATGTCTATTGGTTATTTGTCAACCTTAGTCCCCATTTCGATTTCCATTCGACACAAATAATACTATTATGTCTATTGGTTATTTGTCAACCTTAGCCCCCATCTAGATAGAATCTATATAGATAGATAGATCTATCTAGATTCTATACATATTTAGAATCTATAGACCCAGAATTAGGTTGTTGCTAGAATTCTACACACGTAGATGCAGAATCAAAATGAATTTCTTGCTCATTCTATATAAATCAATTAAGATATTGTAGAAAAGGATGATTTTTTCAATTCTCATTTGAGAATTGAAAGTCTCAAATGAGAATTGAAAGATTTTTGATTGGGGTCAAAACAAAAGAAGAATTTTTTGTTTGGCCTATCTTCTTTCTTCATTTTTTCCCTTATATCAATAACTCAATAACAATGAAATTCTCTCCAGGAACAAAATGTTTATTATGCTTAATACCTTTAGTTTGATATGTATCTGTCTTAATTCCACCCTTCATTCGAGTAGCCTTTTCTTTGCCAAATTGCCCGAGGCCTATGCTTTTTTCAACCCAATCATAGATATTATGCCGGTCATACCTGTGCTCTTTTTTCTCTTAGCCCTTGTTTGGCAAGCTGCTGTAAGTTTTCGATGAGATCTTGAATACTATCCGAGAAGGATTCATGATTGATTCGAGGAAAAAAGAAATCTATTCTAGCGGTTGATAAGATCAGATAAGTCTTACATTATGAACTCTCGACTCAAACATGGAAATTAGATAGCCAAGATGAATTCGGATCACCCTGTTTTCTCATTCTGACCCTCCTAAGGTCAAATACCCTGTGTAAGGTCCCTCACAATACGTAATTGTGAGTATGAAAGAAAATTTCGGTAACGAAGGAAATCTTATCTTATTACAAATGAATCCCCTTCTTTTCTCGAAAGAAATTTCTTGGTGCCAAAATGGGATGTGCGGCACAAAAACAGAGAATCTATTCCCCTATTTGCTTTCCACCAAAACGGATCTTGGAGATTGTGTAATGCTTACTCTCAAACTCTTCGTTTACACAGTAGTGGTATTCTTTGTCTCTCTATTCATCTTTGGATTTCTATCTAATGATCCAGGACGTAATCCTGGGCGTGAGGAATAAAAAAATCAGAGGTTTTTAGTTCCTGGATTTCTTAATCTTCTTAAGATCTTCCCGATTCCATATATTTAACCAAGATAAGAACCTTTAACCAAGATAAGAAGGGATCAAGATTTTTAGAATTCGAAAGATGAGAAATCTCAAGCGATCAGAAGGGGCGGAGAGAGAGGGATTCGAACCCTCGGTACGAATAACCCGTACAACGGATTAGCAATCCGCCGCTTTAGTCCACTCAGCCATCTCTCCCAATAACAAATTGGGAGTTCATTTGTAACTCGTGAAGTAAAGATTGAGAAAATCGAGGTTCTTTTATTCCCCGGCCTGGCCGGCCTCTAGCCGGGCCATTCCTCGTTTTGTTCCAATCAATCATGGATCAAAAAATTTTTCTGATTTTGATTTTCTTTTAAAAAGAACATACTTGTTATTGTGGCAGTAACGAAGGCTATTTCCATTCCTATGACACTCACTCCTGTCATTTGTTATGATTCTTTAGATTTCTATTTTCCTTTTTTTATTTTATTGATATTGACTTACTGAAATGAAAAAACACACATTTCTCGTGGGAAAAGCTTTGTTTGAACGCTTGAGTCCGCAAAAAAGACGAATACTATGATTTTTTATTTTTCACTAGATCCACTCGACCAAAATTCATAAAATTTGGCAGTTCTATAAATAGAGAAAAGAGTAACCTCGAAAAAAGAGAAGATACAAACTCTCACTTTTTGCGGGGAAGAATCGTTTCTTTACCCGAAAAGAATTCATGGAGAAGTTCAAAAAAATGGAGCTACGGATTCTTGTACAACTCATTCTTCTGTTTATGTTCCGACCTCAATGGCTATTTCGAACCGGAACTTCAGTAACGATTCCTCATGCAAAAGGTATAACTTGTTACTTAAATAAATCCTCTTCTATTTCATTAAGTCCCCTCTCGGAACACGTTAGCACTCACTGCAATTTTCGTGATTCTAATACCTCTTATCTTGATTACGCCCCATTCGCTTATTCGACAAAATGATTATTCATATACAATAATAATATTGTAGCGGGTATAGTTTAGTGGTAAAAGTGTGATTCGTTCTATCGGCAACGGAAATAGTTAGAGGATCTTTCAGTTTGATTCATATTCCGACCGACAAACTTTATTTCTTAAAGGGGTTTAATCCTTTAACCCTCAATGCCTCGTTTGAGGAAGAATATAGATTCTAGTGATTTGTATCCAAAAGTCAATTAGAAATTGAACAACAAAATTCATTGGATTATGGAATCGCGAAGCAGAATTTTGATTTGTATTGTAGGTTGGATCAAACCTTCCTTTCCTTGAGTATAAGGAAAGGATCCATGGATGAAGATAGAAAGGCGTATTTCTAATCGTAACTGGATCTTCCCCTTTTTTTGTAAAGGGAAAGATTGAAGTCAAATAGCTAGGAAACGATGGCTTTGGTTTACCAGAGCCATCGCGTCGCCATATTGTTTCAGCTCGGTGGAAAGAAAAAAGTTCTTTTCCTCAGGATTCTCTCGAGTAGAAATAAAGAACGAAGTAACTAGAATAGAAGGGTTTCTTAGAATCCCCCCTCTCTAGAAGGATCATCTAGAAAGCGAGTCGTTTTGGATGCGATTCATACAGAAAGGCTGACATAGGTGTTATGGATCGAATTTTTTTTTTTGAATTCGAATTGACTATGATTCCTTTTTTGCATACAACGTAGACATTTTCTTTTTTTTTTTTTGAAATTTTGTTTACGGATTAGATCCGGGAATCTATCTTTCTTCCATAAAGAAGCCGAACGAAACCAAAGTTTCATGTTCGGTTTTGAACTAGAGACGCGAAAAATGATGAATCGACGTCGACTATAACC
>JASFXW010001235.1:0-20151 GCA_030490835.1 Annona cherimola
TCAAAATCTGTCATGAAATTATTTTATCCATCTAGTAGTATTTTCATATCAAAATACATTATATTAAAATTTTCATACAATTTGACAACTAAGTACCGAATAATTGAGATAATATAAAAATATTAACGAATTAGACCCAAAATCAAACACCTAGTTCCTCGTTCCATCTACCCAATTTAAAATCGTTTCACCTAATTTGTGCAAAGAAATAATAATATTTTGCATATTTCAGGTTTGATTATGAAAAAATTTATTATAATTACAGTAAGTAAGAGAATATGACTTTCGCAGCTATTAAGTATTATTTTCTAATTTCTCTTAATTGAATAATTCGTTTTAATGGGAAAATAATAATAAAATACATTTTAGAATCAAATAATTAATAAGAAAATAATGATAAAATACATTTCTAAATTACTAAAGCCATGTAATTAATATTTCTAACTGTTATCTCTCATTTTGTATAATTTTACATATTTTTGTTTGATTTCTTTCAAATTTTCATGCATTTTCGCATGAATAATAATTTCAATAATTCAAATAAAAACAAAGTAGTAGAAATAACTTATTAAAATTTTCAAAATCTGTCATGAAATTATTTTATCCATCTAGTAGTATTTTCATATCAAAATACATTATATTAAAATTTTCATACAATTTGACAACTAAGTACCGAATAATTGAGATAATATAAAAATATTAACGAATTAGACCCAAAATCAAACACCTAGTTCCTCGTTCCATCTACCCAATTTAAAATCGTTTCACCTAATTTGTGCAAAGAAATAATAATATTTTGCATATTTCAGGTTTGATTATGAAAAAATTTATTATAATTACAGTAAGTAAGAGAATATGACTTTCGCAGCTATTAAGTATTATTTTCTAATTTCTCTTAATTGAATAATTCGTTTTAATGGGAAAATAATAATAAAATACATTTTAGAATCAAATAATTAATAAGAAAATAATGATAAAATACATTTCTAAATTACTAAAGCCATGTAATTAATATTTCTAACTGTTATCTCTCATTTTGTATAATTTTACATATTTTTGTTTGATTTCTTTCAAATTTTCATGCATTTTCGCATGAATAATAATTTCAATAATTCAAATAAAAACCAAGTAGTAGAAATAACTTATTAAAATTTTCAAAATCTGTCATGAAATTATTTTATCCATCTAGTAGTATTTTCATATCAAAATACATTATATTAAAATTTTCATACAATTTGACAACTAAATACCGAATAATTGAGATAATATAAAACTATTAACGAATTAGACCCAAAATCAAACACCTAGGTCCTCGTTCCATCTACCCAATTTAAAATCGTTTGACCTAATTTGTGCAAAGAAATAATAATATTTTGCATATTTCAGGATTGATTATGAAAAAATTTATAATAATTACAGTAAATAAGAGAATATGACTTTCGCAGCTATTAAGTATTATTCTCTAATTTCTCTTAATTGAATAATTCGTTTTAATCGGGAAATAATAATAAAATACATTTTAGAATCAAATAATTAATAAGAAAATAATGATAAAATACATTTCTAAATTACTAAAGCCATGTATTCAATATTTCTAACTGTTATCTCTCATTTTGTATAATTTTACATATTTTTGTTTGATTTCTTTCAAATTTTCATGCATTTTCGCATGAATAATAATTTCAATAATTCAAATAAAAACAAAGTAGTAGAAATAACTTCTTAAAATTTTCAAAATCTGTCATGAAATTATTTTATCCATCTAGTAGTATTTTCATATCAAAATACATTATATTAAAATTTTCATACAATTTGACAACTAAGTACCGAATAATTGAGATAATATAAAAATATTAACGAATTAGACCCAAAATCAAACACCTAGTTCCTCGTTCCATCTACCCAATTTAAAATCGTTTCACCTAATTTGTGCAAAGAAATAATAATATTTTGCATATTTCAGGTTTGATTATGAAAAAATTTATTATAATTACAGTAAGTAAGAGAATATGACTTTCGCAGCTATTAAGTATTATTTTCTAATTTCTCTTAATTGAATAATTCGTTTTAATGGGAAAATAATAATAAAATACATTTTAGAATCAAATAATTAATAAGAAAATAATGATAAAATACATTTCTAAATTACTAAAGCCATGTAATTAATATTTCTAACTGTTATCTCTCATTTTGTATAATTTTACATATTTTTGTTTGATTTCTTTCAAATTTTCATGCATTTTCGCATGAATAATAATTTCAATAATTCAAATAAAAACAAAGTAGTAGAAATAACTTATTAAAATTTTCAAAATCTGTCATGAAATTATTTTATCCATCTAGTAGTATTTTCATATCAAAATACATTATATTAAAATTTTCATACAATTTGACAACTAAGTACCGAATAATTGAGATAATATAAAAATATTAACGAATTAGACCCAAAATCAAACACCTAGTTCCTCGTTCCATCTACCCAATTTAAAATCGTTTCACCTAATTTGTGCAAAGAAATAATAATATTTTGCATATTTCAGGTTTGATTATGAAAAAATTTATTATAATTACAGTAAGTAAGAGAATATGACTTTCGCAGCTATTAAGTATTATTTTCTAATTTCTCTTAATTGAATAATTCGTTTTAATGGGAAAATAATAATAAAATACATTTTAGAATCAAATAATTAATAAGAAAATAATGATAAAATACATTTCTAAATTACTAAAGCCATGTAATTAATATTTCTAACTGTTATCTCTCATTTTGTATAATTTTACATATTTTTGTTTGATTTCTTTCAAATTTTCATGCATTTTCGCATGAATAATAATTTCAATAATTCAAATAAAAACCAAGTAGTAGAAATAACTTATTAAAATTTTCAAAATCTGTCATGTGTTGGTCCCGAGTTGATGGCCTAACCCAAGAGGGGAGGGGTGAATTGGGTTCTTTAAAATTTCTTCTGTAAACTTAAAAATCTTAATCCCTTGAAAAAGTTAATCCCCTTTTTAAGCGAATGGAGAGCAAATAAGATAAAGCAGTAAAAATAAGTAGAACACAAGATTTATAGTGGTTCGGGCAAACCTTCCCTACTCCACTCTTCCAAGCTCACACTCCGTTGTGACTTGGGTTCCACTATGTATTCCAAGAATACACTTAGAGTCACCGCTCTCTTCTAGATTCAAAGCTCTAGGGGGCATACACAACTAGAGCCACTTGCTCTCTTCTAGATTCAAAGCTCTAGGGGGCATATATATTCGCTTGCACAAGTAGGTGATGAGTCTCACTCCAATCACACCCTACTTTGCATACACTTGATCTTAGCTACTCAAGCTAAATCAAGATTTATACAACCAAATAAAGAAATGAATAAAAACTACACTTTACAGATTTGTGTAGGCAGTTTTGAGCTCGAGGAAGAAATCAGTAATAGCTTGAATGATGATTGTTGAAGCAACTTGCAGTTTGAAGCTCTTTCTTCCTTTGAAACACTCAAATATGGAGAAAAGATATTTGAAAGTCTTTCTTGCACTTCTTTTCTTTCTTTGATCTTTAGAGTAGTGTCACCTTTTTTTTTTTCACGTTCATTTGAATGTCCTTTTATAGATTGAGGAAAATATGAACGTTGTAGAAGTAGTTGGCGTGTAATAAATGAACTTTAACGTTCGAAAATTTGACCGTTATACCCAAGTCGAAGATGGAGTCGACTTGGCTTGCGACTTGGTAACCCAAGTCGCATCTGGAGTCGACTTCGTCTGCGACTCCAGTTCCTCCAATATCCCAAGTCTGAGTTTTAGTCGACTTGGTTTCAGACTTCGACTCAAGTCGAATCTGAAGTCGACTTAGCCTGCGACTTGGCTCGGGTTTTGCTGAAGCTGCTTTGTTCTTCAAGATTCGGCTTGATCCTTGCAAAGCTTTTGAGCTGATAGAGTCCTTGCATGATATATGCTTGTTCCTCGCTTAGTCTTGGACTCACTTGGTCTCCATAACTTGGGTGTTGCCTTATTTGAATAAGCTTGAACATTTGCCTTGGCTTGATAGACTTGATTTGAACATTGAATATGAATCTTAGCTTTGATATTCAAGAATCTTAATTTGTTTCTTTGTGAATGAACTTTTCATTTCATTTGGGTTTGAAAAAGTTCAGTATGATCCTTGGAATAAACTTGAAACTTCAATCTTCAAGTCTAAAATCCTCAAGTCGAAGTTGGAGTCGACCTTGTCTGCGACTTGACCCAAGTCGCACCTGGAGTCGACTTCGTTTGCGACTTGGGCAGCTTCGTGCCCCCAAAATCAACCCTGGACATTTTCTTTTGTTTGAAGTCGATGCTGGAGTCGACTTCGTCTGCGACTTGACTTCCCAAGTCGCAAGTGGAGTCGACTTGACCTGCGACTTCACCTGTTGCGCTTTTGGGATTCATTCTTAAGTCGATATTTGAGTCGACTTTGGGATCGACTTCACCCAAGTCGAAGTCCAAGTCGACTTGAAGATCGACTTGACCTCTTTGCTTTCCTTAAACATTTATCAAACCCATTAGTACCTTTTATATACTCAAATTAGTTCTTGTTAATCATCGAAACTCAAGATTTGGTCAATTTTTATTGTTTTAAACATTGTTTCCAACAATCTCCCCCTTTTTGATGATTGACAAAACTTCATTTGAGTTGTCATGTTCATATGTCTTTTTGAAAAACAGAGCATTTGTCATATAGGTCAGAGCTTTTTGAAATTTCAACTATTATATCATTTTGGCATATTGGATTTCAAGCAAATCATTTTCAAGCAAAACATATTAAGCAAACATAACATTCATCAATAGCATATATATGTATCAAGTTTCATGCAACACAAAAAAATGAAACCTAGATACAAAACTACCCAACCCAAAAGAAAGTTTTACTCAACTCACCTATTCTATCTCCCCCTTTTTGTCAAACTATCAAAAATCGATCAACTTTTAATGATTTTGTGAATTGAAATTGGGAGATCGGATATAAGATTGGTTTGATGGGACGATTTTGGGCAGATGAGTAGATGGAGATATCATGATCGGGAGATGCTGCTTTATGAACTGAACCCGATTCGTATGGATCGAGTTCGGGCATAGGCCTCTTCTTGTGACGTCCGGAGGCGAGGTGATATTTGATGGTACGCAGTTCCCGATCCATGTGATCTTGTCGGGAATGCATATCAGTGATAGCATTCAGCACACCGGTCACTAGGCTAGTCATCCTATCTTCTTGCTGACCCATAGCTTCCAAGATCTCGTTTTTGAGGTTTTGAAGTGCAGCCATTTGATCTGAAGTAGGCGGCACGCGTTCGGGTGCAACGGATCCTTGAGGAGAATGTGATCCGTGTGATAGAGGAGATGCAGGCCGTTCAGGCGATGCCTCGGGAGCTTGCTCCCCCTCAGCTTGTGCATTGTCCTCTTGTTCTCGGACTGGCTCGCCAAGCTTCTCTCGGATGCGATCATCCCTAAACTGCTCCAAATTGATTTTCATGCGTTGGAGCAAAGCCTTGTTGATAGCGTTGGTCGTCTTGGGGACTTCAAATGGTTCCCCATCAATGTCGAGCTCAACCCGCTCAAAAATCTTGGTGATCCAAGATCCATAAGGTAACACGCCTCTCGGATTGTCTTTCCTGGATGCTAAGGCTTCTAGGAATAGTCTGGGAAGACTGATCTTGACTTTGTTCACTAATTTCCACAAGATCATTGCTTCTTGTGGATTCAATTGATTCCTTCCGCCTCCTTTTGGCAAAATACAGTGGGCGATTAATAGACGGATAACCCTGAGTCTGGGAGAAAGATCCATGTAATGTAGGAATTTGGTGCCTGCATGGTACTTGTTGCTTTTGGTTAACTCATTGTAGATCTTGTCCATAGTCAGATCCTTGGGAAGCCTCTCTTCATCAAAAGGTACTTGAAGAATATTTCCAATTCTTCTCAAGGCTTCATCTTGATCTGGATAGTTGTTACTCCCAAAATTTATTTCAGTGCCTTTGACATAAGTGCAAAACTTGGTGTTGTCCCATAAATAATAAAACTGTCTTGTGAGATCAGGATAGATCCGTTCATCGGATTTGAATAGTTGTATCCATCCTTGGAAATCCAACAACTCTTCTATGTCGAACTCATAGTCGTTGAGGAACTTGAAATCTATGATTTTAGGAATGAATACCTTTCGTTCATAGAAGTTTCTGTAGAAGCGACTATGCTGTAGCTCTGTCCTGAAATAAGTAGTGGGCATTTTTAGAACTTGCCCCTTCTTGATAGGAATCCTTGAAGAATACGAGCTTTCAGGTTGGCTTTCTGATCGTGGGGCTCTATCAGTTGACTGGGTTGTTGTCTGGAATCGAACCCGTCTACCTGTCGAGGTTGATGGTTCCTCTCTAACTCGTTTGGATGGAGTCCTTGCTCTTCTAGGAATATCTTCCTCTGTGGAAGATTGGGATGGCCTAGGCACTGGCCGTTGGCTTGGCTTTTTGACTGCTAGTTTAGGAGTTTTAGCTTTTGGAGCCATTGAAATTGGAGTTTTGGAGTTTGGAATCTGTGAGAGAAAAAGAAAATGGAGATTTGAAAGAACTTTGAGAGAGAGAGCTGAGAGAGTTGGGAGAGAACAAGAGAAAGAGAGAGACGGAGAGGGTCGCCGGAGGAGAGAGGAGTTGCCGGAAATGGAGGTTGTCAGAGAGAAAAGGGAAAAAACAGAGAGGATTTTGTCGCCGGAGGGGAAAAACAGAGAGGAGAAGGCGCGGGAAAATGAGAGAGAAGAAGAGAGAAAGGGAAGAAGAGAAGAGATGCGGAAGTCGGACGGTCGCGCTCGCGGAGTCGACTTGCCCTAGGCGAAGTCGACTTCGGCCCCTCGGAGTCGACTTCGTTATTGAAGCGGAGTCGACTTCGCTCCTGTGGAGTCGACTTCGCTCCTGAAGCGGAGTCGACTTCACTTTCCCAAGTCGACTTGGCCGAGTCGACTTGGCTCCCATGGAGTCGACTTGACCCATCAGTTTTGCCTTTTCAAATTTTGGTTTCTTTGTTTTATTTTTCCTAATTTAGCTCTATCATCCCCATATCATTCCTAATTTTATAAAATGATTCTTTGGCTAATGGTTTGGTAAAGATATCAGCAATTTGGTCTTCTGTTTTTACATATTCTAGGCATACATCATGATTCTCAACATGCTCACGAATAAAGTGATGTCTTACATCAATATGTTTGGTTCTAGAATGCAAGACTGGATTTTTAGTCAAACAAATTGCACTTGTATTATCACATCTAATAGGAATATCAACATAATCAATACCATAGTCTTTCAACTGTTGTTTCATCCAAAGTAGTTGGGCACAACAACTACCGGCGGCTATGTACTCGGCTTCCGCAGTAGATAGTGCAACACTTGTTTGTTTTCTTGAATGCCATGAAACTAGCATATGTCCAAGAAATTGACAAGTTCCACTGGTACTTTTTCTATCTACTTTATATCCGGCAAAGTCTGCATCCGAATAGCCGATTAGATCAAAGGTTGACCCCTTTGGATACCATAGTCCAAGGTTTGTAGTTTTTATCAAATATTTAAAAATTCTTTTTACAGCAAGTAGGTGTGATTCTTTGGGACATGCTTGAAATCTAGAGCACATACAAACACTAAATAAGATATCGGGTCTAGAAGCAGTTAAATATAACAAGGATCCAATCATGCTTCTATAGAGCTTTTGATCGATACTTTTACCGTTTTCGTCCGTGTCGATCTTGATTGTAGAGCTCATTGGAGTGTTTGCCCCTTTGCTATTCTGCATTCCGAATCTCTTGAGCATTTCTTTGACATACTTGGACTGGTTCAAAAATATTCCTTCACTTTGTTGCTTGATTTGCAGTCCAAGGAAGAAATTTAATTCTCCCATCATGCTCATTTCGAATTCACTCTGCATTATCTTAGAAAACTCTTGACAAAGTTTTTCGTCAGTAGCACCAAATATTATGTCATCCACATAAATTTGTACAATCAAAATATTTTTATTTTTGTACTTAATGAACAAAGTAGTGTCTACTTTCCCTCTTTGAAACTCATGATCAATCAAGAAACTATTTAACCTTTCGTACCAAGCTCTTGGTGCTTGTTTTAGTCCATATAACGCTTTGGTTAATTTATAAACATACTTTGATTGATCCTTTTCTTCAAAACCAGGGGGTTGTTCAACATATACTTCTTCATTCAAATAACCATTCAAAAATGCGCTTTTTACATCCATTTGAAACAATTTGAAGTTCATATGAGAAGCAAATGCTAGTAGGATGCGTATGGCTTCTAATCTAGCCACGGGTGCATATGATTCTTCAAAATCAATTCCTTCTTCTTGGGAATACCCTTTGGCTACTAACCTTGCCTTGTTTCTAATTACAAGACCGCTTTCGTCTAATTTGTTCCTAAATACCCATTTTGTACCAATGACTGTATGATTGTTTGGTCTAGGAACTAAATGCCATACATTGTTTCTTTCGAATTGATTTAGCTCTTCTTGCATTGAAATAACCCAATTTTCATCATTAAGAGCTTGTTCAATGGTGTTTGGTTCAATTTTTGATACAAACGCATATTGGCCATAAACGTTTTGTTTTGATCTTCTAGTTTTTACTCCTTCATATATGTTTCCAATAACTTGTTCAATTGGATGGGCATTTTTAAATTTTAAATCAGTTGGAGGTTTGTAAGAGTCATTACTTTCACTTACCTCTTCCTCCTCTGGATTTTCTGGCTTGAGCTCGAGTTCCTTTGGTTGTTCTTTGCCTTTCGTCTCATCTGCATCACTTAGTTCATTCTCCTTTCTCGGAGTTTGGTTAAATTCATCAAATACAACATGTATGGATTCTTCTACAACTTGATTTCGTTTATTGAATACTCTATATGCTTTGCTATTTGATGAATAACCAAGGAATATAGCCTCATCACTTTTGGCATCTAATTTTCCCAAATTGACTTTTCCATTGTTTAAAACATAACATGTACATCCAAAAACATGAAAATAAGATATGTTTGGTTTCCTTCCTTTCCAAAGTTCATATGGAGTCTTTTTCAAGATTGCTCGAATGGTAACACGATTCAAAACATGACAAGCTGTACTCACAGCTTCACCCCAAAATTTCTTGGATAGATTGTTCTCATTTAGCATAGTTCTAGCCATCTCTTGTATAGTTCTATTTTTCCTTTCAACTACTCCATTTTGTTGTGGAGTTCTTGGTGCAGAAAATGTGTGGTGAATTCCTTTTCCATTACAAAATTCTATGAATCGTTTGTTTTCGAATTCGCCACCATGATCGCTTCTTATGGTCACAATAGTACTCTGTTTTTCATTTTGCACCAAATTCACAAAAGTTGCAAACATAGAGAAGGCTTCATCTTTACTAGCTAAGAGAATTATCCAAGTGAATCTTGAAAAATCATCAACTATGACAAATACATATTTCTTTCCACCAATGGTTAGAATGTCGGATGGCCCGTATAGATCCATATGTAATAATTCAAGTGGCTTTGTGGTGGAAATTTCCTTTTTGGTAGAGAAAGGCATCTTGTGTTGTTTTGATAATTGACATGCCTTGCAAATTTTGTCTTTGTCATATTTCAACTTTGGTAATCCTTCTACCAAATTCTTTTTCCAAAGGGTCTTTATATTTCCCATGTTTACATGTCCAAGCCTTTTATGCCAAACCCATGGATCATTATCAATGGCCATAAGACATTGACCATTCAATTCATCAAGTGAAACCAAATAAACATTTCCATGTCGTTTACCACTAAACATGATATGTTCTCCATCAAATACATTACATATAGATGATTCAAACACAACTTTATATCCTTTATCACATAATTGGCTAATACTCATTAAATTGTGTTTGAGTCCTTCAACAAACAAAACATTTTCCATGCATGCATTTGAGGTACTAAGTATATTTCCTTTACCTTTAATTTTACCTTTTTCATTATTTCCAAAGGCAACCATTCCATCGTTGCAAGGCTTAAGTTTATGAAACAAACTTCTTTCACCGGTCATATGTCTTGAACAACCGCTATCCATGAACCATTCATTGTTTGCCTTTGCCTTAAAACATGTCTGAAAAAATAAGGAAATAAATCTTATCTTTTTGGTACCCATTTTATGGGTCCATTTGGGTTAGTAAGAGAATCTAATCTAAGTTGATCTAACTTTGAAAGCCCAAATCTTGTGTTTCTTGGAACCCAAACTAATTTAACACCATAGTCATATAGTTTCTTAAAATTACATTTGTAAGTTTTATGACCCATCTTATTGCAGAAATTACAAGCCAAAGGTAATCTTGGAGTAGGTCTCCAAGCATGCAAGGGTTCAATCATTGGTCTTCTAGTCCACTTAAAATTTTTCTTTTGTGGCTTGTATATAGATGTATTTTTAGTTTGATTTTTCTCAAGTATTTGTTCATTTGATTTGCTACTTTCTCCTTGCTCAAATGTATGATACCCAAGACCTCTTTTATGTGTTTGGGTGGTCATATTCAGAAACATTTTAACATTTTCTCCTGGATTAGAGAACTTAGCTAATGATTCATTTAATGATTTGTTCTCCATTTTCAGCAATTCAGTTTCATCTTTCAATTTGACTAATCTTTCTGCAAGTTTACCATTTACAATTATTGTTGCATCACATTGTCTCTTCTTAATTGTAAACTTGCTTCCTAATTTCTTCATTTCTTCATATAATGAATCATATGCAGTTTGTAGTTCATCTAATTCAGTACATTTGAGGCATTCATGAGAGGAAGAATAACTTGAATTAGAAAGGGAGAGTTTGGAACTTACCTCTTCATTGCTTGTGTCTTTTGTTGAGGTAATTTGTTCTCCTTGCTCGATTTGTGCCATGCAGCAAATTCTTGCACATTCTTCCGCCTCTATGTCATCGGTTGAGAAGCTACTCGTCGTAGATTCTTCATCATTTACGTACATGCCTCTTCCTTTGTATTTCTGGAATCTTCTATTGTTCCCTCGATCCTTTCTTTGTTCTTTTGCCTTGTTTTCTTCGGGAGTTGGACATTGAGCCTGCATATGTCCCGAACCGCCGCATCGGTAGCACTTGGTTGATTCTTTCTTCTTCTCTTGGGGAGTTCTTTCTTTGAAGCTTCTGAAATTTTTGCCTTTCCTCACAAATTTTCTGAATCGTTTTGTGAGTAGAGCAATCTCGTTGTCATTTTGAGAAGAAGATGTGTCATCGGTGTCTTGTGCGGCTTTTAAGGCAATTGCTCTTTTGCCCCTGTGTTGATCTTCATTCCTTTTCTTAATTAGCTCATGTGACATAAGTGAGCTAATTAAGTTTTCAAGCTTCAGCGTGTTGAGGTCTTTGGCTTCTTCAATTGCAGTGATCTTTGGAGTCCATGATTCGGGTAGAGCTCTTAAAATCTTCATGACCTGCTCAGATTCAGATATTGCTTTTCCAAGACCTTTTAAAGCATTTGTAATCTTAGAGAATCTAGCAAACATTTCAGAAATATTTTCTGTTTCTAGCATTCTAAAGTTCTCTAGTTCTCCAATCAAAATATTCCTTCTCGTCCCTTGGACTTGAGAAGTTCCTTCGTAGATAGAGATTAGTGTATCCCATATCTCTTTGGCGGTTAAGCAAGAGGATACTCTATCATACTCGGAAGCAGTGAGAGCACAAAATAAGGAGTTCATAGCTTTGGCATTGCTCTTCACTATTCTTACTTCCTCATCGGTCCATTTGGAAGCTCGTTCATCGGTAGGCAGTATTACTCCATCTTGGATAGCAATCCAAGAGTCCATATCGGTAGCCATGATGAGTTGCTTCATACGAAGCTTCCAATATCCAAAATTGTTCCCATCAAACAATGGTGGCCTTGTAAAGGATTGGCCTTCAGCAAATGCGGGAACGGAAGTAGATTGGGATGCCATTTCAATAAGATCTCTTTGATAAACTCAAAGACCTGCTCTGATACCACTTGTTGGTCCCGAGTTGATGGCCTAACCCAAGAGGGGAGGGGTGAATTGGGTTCTTTAAAATTTCTTCTGTAAACTTAAAAATCTTAATCCCTTGAAAAAGTTAATCCCCTTTTTAAGCGAATGGAGAGCAAATAAGATAAAGCAGTAAAAATAAGTAGAACACAAGATTTATAGTGGTTCGGGCAAACCTTCCCTACTCCACTCTTCCAAGCTCACACTCCGTTGTGACTTGGGTTCCACTATGTATTCCAAGAATACACTTAGAGTCACCGCTCTCTTCTAGATTCAAAGCTCTAGGGGGCATACACAACTAGAGCCACTTGCTCTCTTCTAGATTCAAAGCTCTAGGGGGCATATATATTCGCTTGCACAAGTAGGTGATGAGTCTCACTCCAATCACACCCTACTTTGCATACACTTGATCTTAGCTACTCAAGCTAAATCAAGATTTATACAACCAAATAAAGAAATGAATAAAAACTACACTTTACAGATTTGTGTAGGCAGTTTTGAGCTCGAGGAAGAAATCAGTAATAGCTTGAATGATGATTGTTGAAGCAACTTGCAGTTTGAAGCTCTTTCTTCCTTTGAAACACTCAAATATGGAGAAAAGATATTTGAAAGTCTTTCTTGCACTTCTTTTCTTTCTTTGATCTTTAGAGTAGTGTCACCTTTTTTTTTTTCACGTTCATTTGAATGTCCTTTTATAGATTGAGGAAAATATGAACGTTGTAGAAGTAGTTGGCGTGTAATAAATGAACTTTAACGTTCGAAAATTTGACCGTTATACCCAAGTCGAAGATGGAGTCGACTTGGCTTGCGACTTGGTAACCCAAGTCGCATCTGGAGTCGACTTCGTCTGCGACTCCAGTTCCTCCAATATCCCAAGTCTGAGTTTTAGTCGACTTGGTTTCAGACTTCGACTCAAGTCGAATCTGAAGTCGACTTAGCCTGCGACTTGGCTCGGGTTTTGCTGAAGCTGCTTTGTTCTTCAAGATTCGGCTTGATCCTTGCAAAGCTTTTGAGCTGATAGAGTCCTTGCATGATATATGCTTGTTCCTCGCTTAGTCTTGGACTCACTTGGTCTCCATAACTTGGGTGTTGCCTTATTTGAATAAGCTTGAACATTTGCCTTGGCTTGATAGACTTGATTTGAACATTGAATATGAATCTTAGCTTTGATATTCAAGAATCTTAATTTGTTTCTTTGTGAATGAACTTTTCATTTCATTTGGGTTTGAAAAAGTTCAGTATGATCCTTGGAATAAACTTGAAACTTCAATCTTCAAGTCTAAAATCCTCAAGTCGAAGTTGGAGTCGACCTTGTCTGCGACTTGACCCAAGTCGCACCTGGAGTCGACTTCGTTTGCGACTTGGGCAGCTTCGTGCCCCCAAAATCAACCCTGGACATTTTCTTTTGTTTGAAGTCGATGCTGGAGTCGACTTCGTCTGCGACTTGACTTCCCAAGTCGCAAGTGGAGTCGACTTGACCTGCGACTTCACCTGTTGCGCTTTTGGGATTCATTCTTAAGTCGATATTTGAGTCGACTTTGGGATCGACTTCACCCAAGTCGAAGTCCAAGTCGACTTGAAGATCGACTTGACCTCTTTGCTTTCCTTAAACATTTATCAAACCCATTAGTACCTTTTATATACTCAAATTAGTTCTTGTTAATCATCGAAACTCAAGATTTGGTCAATTTTTATTGTTTTAAACATTGTTTCCAACATCATGAAATTATTTTATCCATCTAGTAGTATTTTCATATCAAAATACCTTATATTAAAATTTTCATACAATTTGACAACTAAATACCGAATAATTGAGATAATATAAAAATATTAACGAATTAAACCCAAAATCAAACACCTAGGTCCTCGTTCCATCTACCCAATTTAAAATCGTTTTACCTAATTTGTGCAAAGAAATAATAATATTTTGCATATTTCAGGATTGATTATGAAAAAATTTATAATAATTACAGTAAATAAGAGAATATGACTTTCGCAGCTATTAAGTATTATTCTCTAATTTCTCTTAATTGAATAATTCGTTTTAATCGGGAAATAATAATAAAATACATTTTAGAATCAAATAATTAATAAGAAAATAATGATAAAATACATTTCTAAATTACTAAAGCCATGTATTCAATATTTCTAACTGTTATCTCTCATTTTGTATAATTTTACATATTTTTGTTTGATTTCTTTCAAATTTTCATGCATTTTCGAATGAATAATAATTTCAATAATTCAAATAAAAACCAAGTAGTAGAAATAACTTATTAAAATTTTCAAAATCTGTCATGAAATTATTTTATCCATCTAGTAGTATTTTCATATCAAAATACATTATATTAAAATTTTCATACAATTTGACAACTAAGTACCGAATAATTGAGATAATATAAAAATATTAACGAATTAGACCCAAAATCAAACACCTAGTTCCTCGTTCCATCTACCCAATTTAAAATCGTTTCACCTAATTTGTGCAAAGAAATAATAATATTTTGCATATTTCAGGTTTGATTATGAAAAAATTTATTATAATTACAGTAAGTAAGAGAATATGACTTTCGCAGCTATTAAGTATTATTTTCTAATTTCTCTTAATTGAATAATTCGTTTTAATGGGAAAATAATAATAAAATACATTTTAGAATCAAATAATTAATAAGAAAATAATGATAAAATACATTTCTAAATTACTAAAGCCATGTAATTAATATTTCTAACTGTTATCTCTCATTTTGTATAATTTTACATATTTTTGTTTGATTTCTTTCAAATTTTCATGCATTTTCGCATGAATAATAATTTCAATAATTCAAATAAAAACAAAGTAGTAGAAATAACTTATTAAAATTTTCAAAATCTGTCATGAAATTATTTTATCCATCTAGTAGTATTTTCATATCAAAATACATTATATTAAAATTTTCATACAATTTGACAACTAAGTACCGAATAATTGAGATAATATAAAAATATTAACGAATTAGACCCAAAATCAAACACCTAGTTCCTCGTTCCATCTACCCAATTTAAAATCGTTTCACCTAATTTGTGCAAAGAAATAATAATATTTTGCATATTTCAGGTTTGATTATGAAAAAATTTATTATAATTACAGTAAGTAAGAGAATATGACTTTCGCAGCTATTAAGTATTATTTTCTAATTTCTCTTAATTGAATAATTCGTTTTAATGGGAAAATAATAATAAAATACATTTTAGAATCAAATAATTAATAAGAAAATAATGATAAAATACATTTCTAAATTACTAAAGCCATGTAATTAATATTTCTAACTGTTATCTCTCATTTTGTATAATTTTACATATTTTTGTTTGATTTCTTTCAAATTTTCATGCATTTTCGCATGAATAATAATTTCAATAATTCAAATAAAAACCAAGTAGTAGAAATAACTTATTAAAATTTTCAAAATCTGTCATGAAATTATTTTATCCATCTAGTAGTATTTTCATATCAAAATACCTTATATTAAAATTTTCATACAATTTGACAACTAAATACCGAATAATTGAGATAATATAAAAATATTAACGAATTAAACCCAAAATCAAACACCTAGGTCCTCGTTCCATCTACCCAATTTAAAATCGTTTTACCTAATTTGTGCAAAGAAATAATAATATTTTGCATATTTCAGGATTGATTATGAAAAAATTTATAATAATTACAGTAAATAAGAGAATATGACTTTCGCAGCTATTAAGTATTATTCTCTAATTTCTCTTAATTGAATAATTCGTTTTAATCGGGAAATAATAATAAAATACATTTTAGAATCAAATAATTAATAAGAAAATAATGATAAAATACATTTCTAAATTACTAAAGCCATGTATTCAATATTTCTAACTGTTATCTCTCATTTTGTATAATTTTACATATTTTTGTTTGATTTCTTTCAAATTTTCATGCATTTTCGAATGAATAATAATTTCAATAATTCAAATAAAAACCAAGTAGTAGAAATAACTTATTAAAATTTTCAAAATCTGTCATGAAATTATTTTATCCATCTAGTAGTATTTTCATATCAAAATACATTATATTAAAATTTTCATACAATTTGACAACTAAATACCGAATAATTGAGATAATATAAAACTATTAACGAATAAGACCCAAAATCAAACACCTAGGTCCTCGTTCCATCTACCCAATTTAAAATCGTTTGACCTAATTTGTGCAAAGAAATAATAATATTTTGCATATTTCAGGATTGATTATGAAAAAATTTATAATAATTACAGTAAATAAGAGAATATGACTTTCGCAGCTATTAAGTATTATTCTCTAATTTCTCTTAATTGAATAATTCGTTTTAATCGGGAAATAATAATAAAATACACTTTAGAATCAAATAATTAATAAGAAAATAATGATAAAATACATTTCTAAATTACTAAAGCCATGTATTCAATATTTCTAACTGTTATCTCTCATTTTGTATAATTTTACATATTTTTGTTTGATTTCTTTCAAATTTTCATGCATTTTCGCATGAATAATAATTTCAATAATTCAAATAAAAACCAAGTAGTAGAAATAACTTATTAAAATTTTCAAAATCTGTCATGAAATTATTTTATCCATCTAGTAGTATTTTCATATCAAAATACATTATATTAAAATTTTCATACAATTTGACAACTAAATACCGAATAATTGAGATAATATAAAACTATTAACGAATTAGACCCAAAATCAAACACCTAGGTCCTCGTTCCATCTACCCAATTTAAAATCGTTTGACCTAATTTGTGCAAAGAAATAATAATATTTTGCATATTTCAGGATTGATTATGAAAAAATTTATAATAATTACAGTAAATAAGAGAATATGACTTTCGCAGCTATTAAGTATTATTCTCTAATTTCTCTTAATTGAATAATTCGTTTTAATCGGGAAATAATAATAAAATACATTTTAGAATCAAATAATTAATAAGAAAATAATGATAAAATACATTTCTAAATTACTAAAGCCATGTATTCAATATTTCTAACTGTTATCTCTCATTTTGTATAATTTTACATATTTTTGTTTGATTTCTTTCAAATTTTCATGCATTTTCGCATGAATAATAATTTCAATAATTCAAATAAAAACCAAGTAGTAGAAATAACTTATTAAAATTTTCAAAATCTGTCATGAAATTATTTTATCCATCTAGTAGTATTTTCATATCAAAATACATTATATTAAAATTTTCATACAATTTGACAACTAAATACCGAATAATTGAGATAATATAAAACTATTAACGAATTAGACCCAAAATCAAACACCTAGGTCCTCGTTCCATCTACCCAATTTAAAATCGTTTGACCTGATTTGTGCAAAGAAATAATAATATTTTGCATATTTCAGGATTGATTATGAAAAAATTTATAATAATTACAGTAAATAAGGGAATATGACTTTCGCAGCTATTAAGTATTATTCTCTAATTTCTCTTAATTGAATAATTCGTTTTAATCGGGAAATAATAATAAAATACATTTTAGAATCAAATAATTAATAAGAAAATAATGATAAAATACATTTCTAAATTACTAAAGCCATGTATTCAATATTTCTAACTGTTATCTCTCATTTTGTATAATTTTACATATTTTTGTTTGATTTCTTTCAAATTTTCATGCATTTTCGCATGAATAATAATTTCAATAATTCAAATAAAAACAAAGTAGTAGAAATAACTTATTAAAATTTTCAAAATCTGTCATGAAATTATTTTATCCATCTAGTAGTATTTTCATATCAAAATACATTATATTAAAATTTTCATACAATTTGACAACTAAGTACCGAATAATTGAGATAATATAAAAATATTAACGAATTAGACCCAAAATCAAACACCTAGTTCCTCGTTCCATCTACCCAATTTAAAATCGTTTCACCTAATTTGTGCAAAGAAATAATAATATTTTGCATATTTCAGGTTTGATTATGAAAAAATTTATTATAATTACAGTAAATAAGAGAATATGACTTTCGCAGCTATTAAGTATTATTCTCTAATTTCTCTTAATTGAATAATTCGTTTTAATCGGGAAATAATAATAAAATACATTTTAGAATCAAATAATTAATAAGAAAATAATGATAAAATACATTTCTAAATTACTAAAGCCATGTATTCAATATTTCTAACTGTTATCTCTCATTTTGTATAATTTTACATATTTTTGTTTGATTTCTTTCAAATTTTCATGCATTTTCGCATGAATAATAATTTCAATAATTCAAATAAAAACCAAGTAGTAGAAATAACTTATTAAAATTTTCAAAATCTGTCATGAAATTATTTTATCCACTAGTAGTATTTTCATATCAAAATACATTATATTAAAATTTTCATACAATTTGACAACTAAATACCGAATAATTGAGATAATATAAAACTATTAACGAATTAGACCCAAAATCAAACACCTAGGTCCTCGTTCCATCTACCCAATTTAAAATCGTTTGACCTAATTTGTGCAAAGAAATAATAATATTTTGCATATTTCAGGATTGATTATGAAAAAATTTATAATAATTACAGTAAATAAGAGAATATGACTTTCGCAGCTATTAAGTATTATTCTCTAATTTCTCTTAATTGAATAATTCGTTTTAATCGGGAAATAATAATAAAATACATTTTAGAATCAAATAATTAATAAGAAAATAATGATAAAATACATTTCTAAATTACTAAAGCCATGTATTCAATATTTCTAACTGTTATCTCTCATTTTGTATAATTTTACATATTTTTGTTTGATTTCTTTCAAATTTTCATGCATTTTCGCATGAATAATAATTTCAATAATTCAAATAAAAACCAAGTAGTAGAAATAACTTATTAAAATTTTCAAAATCTGTCATGAAATTATTTTATCCATATAGTAGTATTTTCATATCAAAATACATTATATTAAAATTTTCATACAATTTGACAACTAAGTACCGAATAATTGAGATAATATAAAAATATTAACGAATTAGACCCAAAATCAAACACCTAGTTCCTCGTTCCATCTACCCAATTTAAAATCGTTTCACCTAATTTGTGCAAAGAAATAATAATATTTTGCATATTTCAGGTTTGATTATGAAAAAATTTATTATAATTACAGTAAGTAAGAGAATATGACTTTCGCAGCTATTAAGTATTATTTTCTAATTTCTCTTAATTGAATAATTCGTTTTAATGGGAAAATAATAATAAAATACATTTTAGAATCAAATAATTAATAAGAAAATAATGATAAAATACATTTCTAAATTACTAAAGCCATGTAATTAATATTTCTAACTGTTATCTCTCATTTTGTATAATTTTACATATTTTTGTTTGATTTCTTTCAAATTTTCATGCATTTTCGCATGAATAATAATTTCAATAATTCAAATAAAAACCAAGTAGTAGAAATAACTTATTAAAATTTTCAAAATCTGTCATGAAATTATTTTATCCATCTAGTAGTATTTTCATATCAAAATACATTATATTAAAATTTTCATACAATTTGACAACTAAATACCGAATAATTGAGATAATATAAAACTATTAACGAATTAGACCCAAAATCAAACACCTAGGTCCTCGTTCCATCTACCCAATTTAAAATCGTTTGACCTAATTTGTGCAAAGAAATAATAATATTTTGCATATTTCAGGATTGATTATGAAAAAATTTATAATAATTACAGTAAATAAGAGAATATGACTTTCGCAGCTATTAAGTATTATTCTCTAATTTCTCTTAATTGAATAATTCGTTTTAATCGGGAAATAATAATAAAATACATTTTAGAATCAAATAATTAATAAGAAAATAATGATAAAATACATTTCTAAATTACTAAAGCCATGTATTCAATATTTCTAACTGTTATCTCTCATTTTGTATAATTTTACATATTTTTGTTTGATTTCTTTCAAATTTTCATGCATTTTCGCATGAATAATAATTTCAATAATTCAAATAAAAACCAAGTAGTAGAAATAACTTATTAAAATTTTCAAAATCTGTCATGAAATTATTTTATCCATCTAGTAGTATTTTCATATCAAAATACATTATATTAAAATTTTCATACAATTTGACAACTAAGTACCGAAT
>JASFXW010001236.1:0-5000 GCA_030490835.1 Annona cherimola
AAGCACATCGCCCAGGACCGCAACAAGGAGAGGACGGATCAAGCAGATTGGAGCGGGTGAGAGGCGGGAAGGATGCAAGGAGGAAGACGGACAACCATCCGCCCCAAGGGCAGCGTCGACGCGTGCACCGACCGTGGTGAACGCCATCAGACGATGCGCGGGTGAGCGGGGATGCCATCCGGGGGCATGGGCGGACGGTCGCATACCACCTTCTACCTATATACTTGGAGGGCCCGTCCGCCCACAAGCAGGAAGTTGCGGCCAAAAGTGCTCACCAGTTATACTGGCGGTACTCGGCCCATGCTCTGGTACTCGGCCCAGGCAGTGCACGACCCAGAAGCTGGCTCCATGGACGGGGATGCGTCCGGGGCAGCTTAGCATCGTATCCAAAGGGACGGGCAGAGTGCCGTGGGGGTCGTGCATTGCCACAGGCACAGCCGAGCACCTGACCGAGGTGGCCAGGCATGGACGCTAGCCCGACGCATCGATGGGGGTGGGGCAATCCGGGAGGTTCCGAGCATCGGGCACGGGGCCAACGTCAACGCATGCGCCGTCCGGGGCAAACGGCATCAGACGATGCACGGGTGAGCGGGGATGCCACCCGGGTGCATGGGCGGACGGTCGCCTACCACCGTCTATCTATATACCTGGAGGGCCCGTACGCCCACAAGCAGGAAGTTGCGGCCAAAAGTGCTCACCAGTTATACTGGCGGTACTCGGCCCATGATGTGGTACTCGGCCCAGGCAGCGCACCACCCAGAAGCCGGCTCCTTGGACGGGGATGCGTCCGGGGCAGCTTAGCATCGAATCGAAAGGGACTGGCAAAGTGCCGTGGGGGTCGTGCATTGGCACAAGGCAGCCGAGCACCAGACCGAGGAGGCAGGGCATGGACGCTAGCCCGCCGCATCCATTGGGGGGGGGGGGGGGGGGGAGGGGCAATCCGGGAGGTTCCGAGCATCGGGCACGGGGGGCAGCGTCAGCGCGTGGGCCGTCCGGGGTGAACGGCAACACAGGACGCACGCGTGAGCACGGCTGCCATCGGGGTGCATGGGCTGACGGTCGCCTACCACCGTCTATCTATATACCTGGAGGGCCCGTACGCCCACAAGCAGGAAGTTGCGGCCAAAAGTGCTCACCAGTTATACTGGCGGTACTCGGCCCTTGCTGTGGTACACGGCCCAGGCAATGCGCGACCCAGATGCTGGCTACTTGGACGGGGATGCGTCCGGGGCGGCCTAGCATTAAATCGAAAGGGACAGGCATAGTGCCGTGGGGGTCGGGCATTGCCACAAGGCAGCCGAGCACCGGACGGGGTGGTCGAGCATGGACGCTAGCCCGACGCATCCATGGGGGGGGATGTGTCCGGGGTGGCCTAGCATTAAATCGAAAGGGACAGGCATAGTGCCGTGGGGGTCGGGCATTGCCACAAGGCAGCCGAGCACCGGACGGGGTGGTCGAGCATGGACGCTATTCGGACGCATCGACAGGGGGCAATTCGGGCGATTCTGAGCATCGGCCCCATGGGGCAGCTTCAACGCGTGCACCATCCGGGGTGAACGCCAACAGGCGATGCGCGCGTGAGCGGGGATGCCATCCGGGGGCATGGGCAGACGGTCGCGTCTCAAGCATCGATCCGAACGGGACGAGCATAGCCCCGCGGGGATCCGTCGTCCCCCAATGGCGATCGAGCACCGGGCAGAGGAGGCCGGGCATGGACGCGACCCGGACGGGCAACGACCCCGGGCGATCGGGCAACGACCCGAGGCGCTAGGCCGCCAACTCGCGGCAAAGGGGCATCGATTCGGGAGGGACGGGGCGAGGACGCGGGGCATTCGCGCATCGATCGGGCAATCCGGGTGGTTCCGAGCTGCTTCCCAAGAGCAGTCGGCCGTCCACCACCACTGTCTACCTATATACTTGGAGGGCCTGAACCCCCACAAGCAGGAAGTTGCGGCCAAAAGTGCTCACCAGTTATACTGGCGGTACTCGGCCCTGCCTGTGGTACTCGGCCCTGGCCACACACGCCCCCACAGCTTAATGCTTGGTCGGGGTTGCATCCGGGACGGCCGGGCATCGATCCGAACGCGACGAGCATAGCCCCGAGGGGGTCCGTCTTCCCCACATGGCGACCGAGCGCCGGGCATGGACGCGAGTCGGACGGGCAACGAAACCGGGCGATCGGGCAACGACCCGGGGCGCTAGGCCGCCAACTCGCGGCAAAGGGGCATCGATTCGGGAGGGACGGGACGAGGACGCGGGGCATTCGCGCATCGATCGGGCAATCCGGGTGGTTCCGAGCTGCTTCCCAAGAGCAGTCGGCCATCCACCAACACTGTCTACCTATATACTTGGAGGGCCTGAACCCCCACAAGCAGGAAGTTGCGGCCAAAAGTGCTCACCAGTTATACAGGCGGTACTCGGCCCTGCCTGTGGTACTCGGCCCTGGCCACACACGCCCCCACAGCTTGGTGCTTGGGCGGGGTTGCATCCGGGACGGCCGGCCATCGATCCAAACGCGACGAGCATAGCCCCGAGGGTGTCCGTCGTCCCCCCATGGCGACCGGGCACCGGGCCGATGAGGGCGGGCATGGACACGAGTCGGACGGGCAACGACCCCGGGCACTAGGCCGCCAACTAGCGGCAACGGGGCGAGGATGCCGGGCATTCGGGCATCGATGGGGCTATCCGGGTGGTTCCGAGCTGCTTCCCAAGAGCAGTCGGCCATCCACCACCACTGTCTACCTATATACCTGGAGGGCCTGAACCCCCACAAGCAGGAAGTTGCGGCCAAAAGTGCTCACCAGTTATACTGGCGGTACTCGGCCCAGCCTGTGGTACTCGGCCCTGGCCACACACGCTCCCACAGCATGGTGCTTGGGCGGGGATGCATCCGGGGCGTCTCAGGCATCGATCCGAACGGGATGAGCGTAGCCTCGTGGGGGTCCATCGTCACCCCGTGGCGATCGAGCACCGGGCCGATGTGGCCGGGCATGGACGCGAGTCGGACGGGCAACGACCCCGGGCGATAGGGCAACGACCCGGGGCGCTAGGCCGCAAACCAGCGGCAACGGGGCATCGATTCGGGAGGGACGGGGCGAGGATGCCGGGCATTCGGGCATCGATGGGGCTATCCGGGTGGTTCCGAGCTGCTTCCCAAGAGCAGTCGGCCATCCACCACCACTGTCTACCTATATACCTGGAGGGCCTGAACCCCCACAAGCAGGAAGTTGCGGCCAAAAGTGCTCACCAGTTATACTGGCGGTACTCGGCCCAGCCTGTGGTACTCGGCCCTGGCCACACACGCTCCCACAGCATGGTGCTTGGGCGGGGCTGCATCCGGGGCGTCTCAAGCATCGTTCCGAACGGGATGACCGTATCCCCGTGGGGGTCCATCGTCACCCCGTGGCGATCGAGCACCGGGCCGATGAGGCCGGGCATGGATGCGAGTCGGACGGGCAACGACCCCGGGCGCTAGGCCGCCAACTAGCGGCAACCGGGCATCGATTCGGGAGGGACGGGGCGAGGATGCCGGGCATTCGGGCATCGATGGGGCTATCCGGGTGGTTCCGAGCTGCTTCCCAAGAGCAGTCGGCCATCCACCACCACTGTCTACCTATATACTTGGAGGGCCTGAACCCCCACAAGCAGGAAGTTGCGGCCAAAAGTGCTCACCAGTTATACTGGCGGTACTCGGCCCAGCCTGTGGTACTCGGCCCTGGCCACACCCGCTCCCACAGCATGGTGATTGGGCGGGGTTGCATCCGGGGCGTCTCAGGCATCGATCCGAACGGGATGAGCGTAGCCCCGTGGGGGTCCATCGTCACCCCGTGGCGATCGAGCACCGGGCCGATGTGGCCGGGCATGGACGCGAGTCGGACGGGCAACGACCCCGGGCGATAGGGCAACGACCCGGGGCGCTAGGCCGCCAACCAGCGGCAACGGGGCATCGATTCGGGAGGGACGGGGCGAGGATGCCGGGCATTCGGGCATCGATGGGGCTATCCGGGTGGTTCCGAGCTGCTTCCCAAGAGCAGTCGGCCATCCACCACCACTGTCTACCTATATACCTGGAGGGCCTGAACCCCCACAAGCAGGAAGTTGCGGCCAAAAGTGCTCACCAGTTATACTGGCGGTACTCGGCCCTGGCCACACACGCTCCCACAGCATGGTGCTTGGGCGGGGCTGCATCCGGGGCGTCTCAGGCATCGTTCCGAACGGGATGAGCGTATCCCAGTGGGGGTCCATCGTCACCCCGTGGCGATCGAGCACCGGGCCGATGAGGCCGGGCATGGATGCGAGTCGGACGGGCAACGACCCCGGGCGATCGGGCAACGACCCGGGGCGCTAGGCCGCCAACTAGCGGCAACGGGGCATCGATTCGGGAGGGACGGGGCGAGGATGCCGGGCATTCGGGCATCGATGGGGCCATCCGGGTGGTTCCGAGCTGCTTCCCAAGAGCAGTCGGCCATCCACCACCACTGTCTACCTATATACCTGGAGGGCCTGAACCCCCACAAGCAGGAAGTTGCGGCCAAAAGTGCTCACCAGTTATACTGGCGGTACTCGGCCCAGCCTGTGGTACTCGGCCCTGGCCACACCCGCTCCCACAGCATGGTGCTTGGGCGGGGTTGCATCCGGGGCGTCTCAGGCATCGATCCGAACGGGATGAGCGTAGCCCCGTGGGGGTCCATCGTCACCCCGTGGCGATCGAGCACCGGGCCGATGTGGCCGGGCATGGACGCGAGTCGGACGGGCGATCGGGCAACGACCCGGGGCGCTAGGCCGCCAACTAGCGGCAACGGGGCATCGATTCGGGAGGGACGGGGCGAGGAGGCGGGGCATTCGAGCATCTATGGGGCAATCCGGGTGGTTCCGAGCTGCTTCCATAGAGCAGTCGGCCATCCACCACCACTGTCTACCTATATACCTGGAGGGCCTGAACCCCCACAAGCAGGAAGTTGCGGCCAAAAGTGCTCACCAGTTATACTGGCGGTACTCGG
>JASFXW010001236.1:12500-20148 GCA_030490835.1 Annona cherimola
ATTCATCGATGCCCTCATCGATGCAACCATCACAGACTCACGTCCTCTGACATTGTTCTGTGATTAACAAGTTCGTTGCCAACGCTGCTCCCCATAAGGACAGAAAGGATCACATTCCTTCTTCAGCAACTGGAATTCGTGTCTAACCACACGTAGGTAGACCGCTCCACAGCATGAACCCGATGCTGCTTTGGCTAACTCCTCTTAGCCTTCGTTGACCAACTCTTGGTCACACTTAGCTCACTGCTAAGTCTAGTCGACGCTCGACTGCATCGCAACACCATTTGATGTCGCACTGGCCAACCACCTTTGGCCACGCTTAGCCCACCTGGCTAAGTTTGGTTATGCACCACGATCAACGCGATCTGACCAGCCCCTCTGGTCCGTCTTGGAAGTCGTCCAAGTTCTGCATAACTCCACGCCCTCCATAGCGCTTTCCAGCAACGCTGCTGGACCAACCTGATTTTGACCCGGGATTCAGGTTGTGCTCGAACCCTTTAACAAGTTCCAGCATCCATCTGCACAGAAGTTCCCTGCACAGAACACAAGACATCAAGGCACCTCCTAACGCCTTCGCATATGCCTTCACAAGCTCATGTACAAGCTTGTACGACAGCTTGAACTTTGGCCATTCTTGCACTGGTTTAATCTCCGCTGTCTTCCACTTGCCAAGTCTCGTCTGACAAGTCAAGGACCAGCTCCATATGCTAAATAGAACCACGTCTTGTACTTGGATTCCATCCATGCACAGCTCACCACGCCATTGCAACTTGAGCACATGTAGCCCAAATGCCTCCTTAGCATGCATCCTGCCAAACACATATTGACAGTACAAAGACACCCATCCCAAGGCTATGCTATGCTCAAGGAACATCCCCTCCTTAGCAAAGCAACAAGTTAGCTTACAAACACCCAACCCCTCAAGCACCCACTTGAGTTTTACAATGTGTTCACCCATTTTGTTACCCAAAGCAACAAAATAAAATCCCAAGTAAATAATAACCCATATATCATTACAAGGAAATAACACATTGTTACCATCATTGTTGAGGTCGTACTCGCCACATAGCCTGTCTGATCTATCACGTTTCCTCTGAAACTGGATTGGGACTCCACTAGGCATCTTCATGTGTTGAATGATATCCACATCCAACTTCTTTGTGAGCTCCTTTCTGAGTTCTATTTGCTTTGATGATGTTATCATTTTGGGAATAGGAGATCGAGTAATATTGGTGGACTCGATTGCTTGGTCGATGTGCCGTCTCCTTTGAGGACCCTTCATTCCCAAACGCTTTGGTGAAGAATCTGCATCCTCTAACACATCCTGCATGACCTTAGAACAAGCATTCCCATGCACCATCTCACTCTCACCACTGAGAGTACCCTTTCCATCAAGGGTTACCTCCTCCTTGAGGCTCGCCAGAAAGGTCTCATCACCCTCTCCTTGGCTATTCATAAGAATTAGTGCAGAAACCCTTTCCACACTAGCATTCTTATTTGGGATCGCAACTTCACGAACAAAACATGAAAATGGATTATCAGCTATAACCATACCTCTGAGATGTGGAGCAACCATGACTTGAGCCCTTGATAACCAATCAAGTCCCAATATGACATCATAGTCTTCTAAGGAGAGTGCCATCAAGTCCACTTTCCCTTTCCAATTCTCCACAACTAAGTCCACACCCTTAGCCACACCAGCCACTGGTTGTGCCTCAGAATTCACAGCTTTAACCCTGCTTTCATCCTTCACCAAGGATAACCCACAACGTGCAACATAATCAACTGAAACAAAGTTATTAGTCGCACCTGTGTCAATCATGGCATGTACCTCGTGTCCATTGAGCTTAGCCAACACATACAGCAACCCATGCTTAGGCGAACTTTCATGAGTCATTGCATTCACCAGTTGCAATGTGCCCATTCGTGGTACCTCATCATCTTCCTCAGTGACCATCGAAGCCAATTGTTTCTTTGGACAATTCCTAGCAAAATGAGCACCTTTGCAAATGAAACAACCAGTACTAGGCTTTTTGAACTTACTAGATTGTTTCGACTCGCCTTCCTTGTCCTCTTTTGCTTTCTCCTTGTCCCTCGAAGAAGCTTTCTTCGACGTGCCCTCTGAATCGCCTTTGTAATCCGCAAGGCTTTCAGCTGCCGCCACTGCTGACGCAAGGTCCTTCACCCCTTTCCGTCTAAGCTCTGTTTGTGCCCATGACTGTAACCCAGCCATAAAGTTGAAGAGCTTGTCATCCTCCGACATGTTCTTCACATTCAGCATCAATGATTGAAACGCTTTCACGTACTCGCACACGGAACCCACGTGCTTGAGTTTTCTCAGCGATTCACGAGCCACCCATGCCACATTGCAAGGAAGGAACTGCTCTCTCAGATCTTCCTTCATTTGTTCCCATGTCGTGATCTTTGGTCGAGTTGCATCTTCAACTCGGTTACGCCACCAAAGTTTTGCATCCCCGCTTAAGAACATGCAAGCCACTGTGACTTCCTCAGCATTATCAATATGAGCAACCTGAAAATATTGCTCCATATCCCACAGAAAGTTTTCAAGTTCCTTAGCATTCCTAGAGCCCCCATATGAACTAGGAATAGGTACCTTTTTATGTGCTTTCTTACCATTCCCCGAGCCATTGATAGCGCTTTTGAGAATCTCCACCTCTTTGTAAAAATTCTCTTTGAATTCCCAGAATTCCGCCATCACACCTGCTTTAGACTGTTCTAGCTCAACAAGTCTTGCAGTGAGATCGTTCATCTCAGCTCTTCCCTCTATAGCCATGGCAGACATCTCCTCCTCGAGTTGTACTACCCGTTCAGTCAGTTGTTTCATAGCTTTGCTTCTTGAAGCCTTGACCTTCACCATCTTAGCCAAACAAAAAGCAAGTAATCCAAAGCGTAGGAAAGATAACCAACCTTGGCTCAACTTTGACGAAGCACAATCGTCCTTTGCCGAACCTTGGCTCTGATACCAAACTGTCACGGGTCCGGATCGTCTATATGATGCCGCACCGCGCGCCGGCCTAAGATCCCCGATCTTAGCAGCCTAACCCGCCCACGCTAAAGAACCGAAGCAATACAACCAAGCAAAATACAAGAGACAGGAACGAAAGCAAAGCAGTACAAAAGCAACACAAGCAACTTACAGGAAAGCCACGCTATCCCAACCTTTCATTAAAAAGGAATCAATGCTTTGTACACAGTATACAATAAGCCCACAGCTTAGCACCCCATAGCAGCCTTGACTCCACACCGAGTCACTTCTATGTATGCCCCTCTCTGTGCTCTTATGCTCTCCCAAGCTCTTAAGCTCTCTCTTTACAAATGAAAGCCTAAGGTATATATAGCATACTCAAGCTAACCAACTAGACACATGTCAAGCCCAGCTCAAGCCACATGCCCTTGGTTCTCTCATATGAAGACACTTGTCCCACACATGCCCCACATCTAAGAGCCCACATGTCCTCCCAGGACACATGTCTCCCTCCTCCTTGCATCAAGGAGTTGGTTATGACTAAGTCCCCCACTCCCCAAGGAAGTGGCCTAGTCATCAAGGACTTGGTCCAAGCTCCTCCACACGTGCACCATGTAAGCGCCACACGTACAGTTGCAGTCCACGTCATCGCCACGTGATTGCCACCTAGCAGTCCTCCTCGCCTGCCACATGTTTAGCCCACTTGGTATTAACCTCGCTGCTCCCACTCAGCAAGATCCTCAATGCGTCACTGCCTACGCGCAAGGCGCATTGCCGATGTGATCCGCGTCCACGACCCGTACCACATCCATCTCGCATCCACGATCATGCACACATGATCGCCTCGTGATCCCGCCTTAGTCCCGCTCCACGATCCGCCTCGCTCACGTCTCGTGTCCGCCAAGACTTTGAATCACGAACATGCGTCATCGCGTCTCGTCATGCTCGTCACGTACGAGCAAGCGCTCCGCCTGGATCGTCCGCTCCGCTCCGCACGATCCACTATGTAGGGGTGTTACACTTGCCCTCCAATTGATCCTCGTTAAGGGATTTAGATTGTACTCATTCCAATTACCAGACTCGAAGAGCCCGGTATTGTTATTTATTGTCACTACCTCCCCGTGTCAGGATTGGGTAATTTGCGCGCCTGCTGCCTTCCTTGGATGTGGTAGCCGTTTCTCAGGCTCCCTCTCCGGAATCGAACCCTAATTCTCCGTCACCCGTCATCACCGTCGTAGGCCAATATCCTACCATCGAAAGTTGATAGGGCAGAAATTTGAATGATGCGTCGCCGGCACAAGGGCCGTGCGATCCGTCAAGTTATCATGAATCATCAGAGCGACGGGACGAGCCCGCGTCGGCCTTTTATCTAATAAATGCATCCCTTCCAGGAGTCGGGGTTTGTTGCACGTATTAGCTCTAGAATTACTACGGTTATCCGAGTAGCAATTACCATCAAACAAACTATAACTGATTTAATGAGCCATTCGCAGTTTCACAGTCCGAAATCGTTCATACTTACACATGCATGGCTTAATCTTTGAGACAAGCATATGACTACTGGCAGGATCAACCAGGTAGCAGCCCTCTGCGACGCCTGCGCCGCCAAGGCCCCGACCTGCGGAGTCCCATGACGGAGCAGGGTGCTCTTTGTATTATTATTCCGACAGCCAACCAACCGAGAGGAGGGCACGACGGGGGGGAGATGAGCCCGCCCGCCGGCATCCACCGCATCCGAAAGCCCACACTGGCGCCGAGGTCGTTGGGAGCCCCCCCATCCCCAGCAGGGGCACCAACGCACAGCAGCCACCGACAGACGCCCGCCGCACAACGATCCCAGAAAAAGCCCGAGGGGCTCCTAGGCATCGAGGGCGGCCGGGTGCAGCGCCATCTCAACAACCAGCACCGGTACCCCTCGTGCAAGCACGGGGTAGAAAGCACAGGCAACAGGAACACGGACCCGGGAGGGAGCGCACGCGTCCCCCGCAGGGGCCGATAGCACGACGGCGAACGTCCTCGAGCGGTTGGCCGTGGGATGCCACAGGGAGCCCGCAAGAACGTCAACGCATAACACCACTCACACGCACTCACAGTCGCCCAAGGCGGCATGCGCAAGGACTCCAGCCGGCACCACCATGCACTGTTCAGCGCAGAGGATCGGGTGCGCGATTGGAACCGGAGGCACGAACGCCACTGGACGCTTGCTCAGCGCGGAATCGAGAGAAGCAGCCAAACCACTCATCCAACAGTCGAGGCAACAAAAACCACATCCGAGTTCCAAGGCAGCGTAAACATTAGTGGATCGCCCCACAAAGGATGCGACCCACGGGCACCACCCCCCCTCGCAGGTCAATGACGACGGCGACGGGGGAAGTGCGACACAAGCATCCGAGGGACAAATCGATTCAAGGCACCGGGACAAGATCGAGGCACAGTTCCCGCCCGCACAGATCGCCCTGCAGTGCTGGGCGACCCAAGCAGACGAGAGCGGGACGGGCGCGCCCGCACGCGGAAGCCAACCAACGCAACCCTGCGTCGCCCGTCCAGGAGGACGAGGACAGGAGCACAGCAAAACCCACAGCCGAGGGACTAATCGAATCGAGGGACAGGGACCGATCGAGGCACAGCTCACGTCCGCGCTGCTTGCCCAGGAGCGCTGGGCGAAAATGCGGACGAGAGCTGGACGGGCAAGCCCCCACGCGGAAGCCAACCATCGCCACCCCGCGCCGCCCGTCCAAGAGGACGAGGACGGGGGCCACGCAAAAACCCACAGCCGAGGGACAAATCGAATCGAGGGACAGGGACCGATCGAGGCACAGTTCCCGCCCGCACAGATCGCCCTGCAGTGCTGGGCGACCCATGCAGACGAGAGCAGGACGGGCGCGCCCGCACGCGGAAGCCAAACATCGCCACCCCGCGTCGCCCGACCAAGAGGACGAGGACGGGGGCCTCGCAAAACCCACAGCCGAGGGACAAATCGAATCGAGGGACAGGGACCGTTCGAGGCACAGCTAGCGACCGCACAGGTCGCCATGCCAGGCGAAAGCCAGCCATCGAAACCCCGCGTCGCCCGTCCAGGAGGACGAGGACGGGAGCACAGCAAAACCCACAGCCGAGGGACAGGGACCGATCGAGGCACAGCTCGCGTCCGCACAGAGGTCTCCGTGCAAGGCAAGGCGATCAAGGGGGAATCGAGCTGGACGGGCGCGCCCGCACGCGAAAGCCGACCATCGCAACCCCGCGTCGCCCATCCAAGAGGACGGGGACGGGAGCACTGCTACACACAGCCGAGGGACATATCGGATCGAGGGACAAGGACTGACCGAGGCGCAGCCCGGCACGCGAGAGCCAACCATCGCAACCCCCGCAGCCCGTCCCGGAGGACGCGGACGGGAGCACAGCAGAACTCACAGCCGACGGACATATCGAATAGAGGGACAGGGACCGATCGAGGCACAGCTCGCGTCCGCACAGAGTCCGCCATGCAAGGCAAGGCGATCAATGGGGAATAGAGCTGGACGGGCGCGCCCGCACGCGAAAGCCAACCATCGCAACCCCCGTCGCCCGTCCGGGGGGACGAGGACGGGAGCACAGCTACACCCACAGCCGAGGGACAAATCGAATGGAGGGACAGGCACCGATCGAGGCACAGCTCGAGTCCGCACAGAGGCCGCCATGCAAGGCAAGGCGATCAATGGGGAATAGAGCTGGACGGGCGCGCCCGCACGCGAAAGCCGACATCGCAACCCCGCGTCGCCCATCCAAGAGGACGGGGACGGGAGCACTGCTACAGGCACAGCCGAGGGACATATCGAATCGAGGGACATGGACTGAACGACCGTCGCCCGTCCCGGAGGACGAGGATTGGAGCACTGCAAAAACCCACAGCCGATGGACATATCGAATAGAGGGACAGGGACCGATCGAGGCACAGCTCGCGTCCGCACAGAGGCCGCCATGCAAGGCAAGGCGATCAATGGGGAATAGAGCTGGACGGGCGCGCCCGCACGCGAAAGTCAACCATCGCAACCGCCGTCGGCCGTCCGGGGGGACGAGGACGGGAGCACAGCTACACCCACAGCCGAGAGACAAATCGAATAGAGGGACAGGCACCGATCGAGGCACAGCTCGAGTCCGCACAGAGGCCGCCAATGCAAGGCAAGGCGATCAATGGGGAATGGAGCTGGACGGGCGCGCCCGCACGCGAAAGCCGACCGAAGCAACCCCGCGTCAACCGACCAAGTGGACGAGGACGGGAGCACCGCTACAGTGCACAGCCGAGGGACATATCGGATCGAGGGACGGGGACCGACCGAGGCGCAGCCCGCGTCCGCATTGCTCGCCCAGGAGTGCTGGGAGAACGCGGCGCACGAGAGCTGGACGGGCGCGACCGCACGCGAAAGCCAACCATCGCAACCACCGTCGCCCGTCCCGGAGGACGAGGATTTGAGCACTGCAAAAACCCACAGCCGAGGGACATATCGAATCGAGGGACACGGACCGATAGGGGCACAGCTCGCGTCCGCACGATGCCAGGCAAAGCGATCAGTGGGAATAGAGCTGGACGGGCGCGCCCGCACGCGAAAGCCAACCATCGCAACCCCCGTCGCCCGTCCAGGAGGACGAGGACGGGAGCACAGCTACACCCACAGCCGAGGGACA
>JASFXW010001237.1:0-20146 GCA_030490835.1 Annona cherimola
GGAACAGTGGTGCGGTTTCTGCAAAAATGTCCTTACACGTATTATAATGTAATAAAATTTTATATAATCATTTATCCATATAAATAATATGTTTTTGATGGTTTAGATCTTGAAAAAACTGCTCTGCAACTACACCGGAACAGTGGTGCAGTTACTCCAAAAATGGCCCTACACGTATTAAAATGTAATACAATTTTATATAATCATTTATCCATATAAATAACATGCTTTTGATGGTTTAGATCTTGAAAAAACTGCTCTGCAACAACACCGGAACAGTGGTGCAGTTACTCCAAAAATGTCCCTACACGTATTATAATGTAATAAAATTTTATATAATCAATTATCCATATAAATAACATGCTTTTGATGGTTTAGATCTTGAAAAAATTGCTCTGCAACTGCACCGGAACAGTGGTGCGATTACTCCAAAAACGGCCCTACACGTATTAAAATGTAATACAATTTTATATAATCATTTATCCATATAAATAACACGCTTTTGATGGTTTAGATCTTGAAAAAAATGCTCTGCAACTACACCGGAACACTGGTGCGGTTACTCCAAAAATGTCCCTACAGGTATTATAATGTAATAAATTTTATATAATCATTTATCCATATAAATAACATGCTTTTGATGGTTTAGATCTTGAAAAAACTACTCTGCAACTACACCGAAAAAGTGGTGCGGTTACTCCAAAAATGGCCCTACACGTATTATAATGTAATAAAATTTTATATAATCATTTATCGATATAAATAACATGCTTTTGATGGTTTAGATCTTGAAAAAACAGCTCTGCAACTGCACCAGAACAGTGGTGCAGTTACTCCAAAAATGGCCCTACACGTATTAAAATGTAATACAATTTTATATAATCATTTATCCATATAAATAACATGCTTTTGATGGTTTAGATCTTGAAAAAACTGCTCTGCAACTCCACCGGAACAGTGGTGCAGTTACTCCAAAAATGGCCCTACACGTATTATAATGTAATAAAATTTTATATAATCATTTATCCATATAAATAACACGCTTTTGATGGTTTAGATCTTGAAAAAAATGCTCTGCAACTACACCGGAACACTGGTGCGGTTACTCCAAAAATGTCCCTACAGGTATTATAATGTAATAAATTTTATATAATCATTTATCCATATAAATAACATGCTTTTGATGGTTTAGATCTTGAAAAAACTACTCTGCAACTACACCGAAAAAGTGGTGCGGTTACTCCAAAAATGGCCCTACACGTATTATAATGTAATAAAATTTTATATAATCAATTATCCATATAAATAACATGCTTTTGATGGTTTAGATCTTGAAAAAATTGCTCTGCAACTGCACCGGAACAGTGGTGCGATTACTCCAAAAACGGCCCTACACGTATTAAAATGTAATACAATTTTATATAATCATTTATCCATATAAATAACACGCTTTTGATGGTTTAGATCTTGAAAAAAATGCTCTGCAACTACACCGGAACACTGGTGCGGTTACTCCAAAAATGTCCCTACAGGTATTATAATGTAATAAATTTTATATAATCATTTATCCATATAAATAACATGCTTTTGATGGTTTAGATCTTGAAAAAACTGCTCTGCAACTACACCGGAACAGTGGTGCAGTTACTCCAAAAATGGCCCTACACGTATTAAAATGTAATACAATTTTATATAATCATTTATCCATATAAATAACATGCTTTTGATGGTTTAGATCTTGAAAAAACTGCTCTGCAACAACACCGGAACAGTGGTGCAGTTACTCCAAAAATGTCCCTACACGTATTATAATGTAATAAAATTTTATATAATCAATTATCCATATAAATAACATGCTTTTGATGGTTTAGATCTTGAAAAAATTGCTCTGCAACTGCACCGGAACAGTGGTGCGATTACTCCAAAAACGGCCCTACATGTATTAAAATGTAATACAATTTTATATAATCATTTATCCATATAAATAACACGCTTTTGATGGTTTAGATCTTGAAAAAAATGCTCTGCAACTACACCGGAACACTGGTGCGGTTACTCCAAAAATGTCCCTACAGGTATTATAATGTAATAAATTTTATATAATCATTTATCCATATAAATAACATGCTTTTGATGGTTTAGATCTTGAAAAAACTACTCTGCAACTACACCGGAAAAGTGGTGCGGTTACTCCAAAAATGGCCCTACACGTATTATAATGTAATAAAATTTTATATAATCATTTATAGATATAAATAACATGCTTTTGATGGTTTAGATCTTGAAAAAACAGCTCTGCAACTGCACCAGAACAGTGGTGCAGTTACTCCAAAAATGGCCCTACACGTATTATAATGTAATAAAATTTTATATAATCCATTATCCATATAAATAACATGCTTTTGATGGTTTAGATCTTGAAAAAAATGCTCTGCAACTACACCGGAACACTGGTGCGGTTACTCCAAAAATGTCCCTACAGGTATTATAATGTAATAAATTTTATATAATCATTTATCCATATAAATAACATGCTTTTGATGGTTTAGATCTTGAAAAAACTACTCTGCAACTACACCGGAAAAGTGGTGCGGTTACTCCAAAAATGGCCCTACACGTATTATAATGTAATAAAATTTTATATAATCATTTATCGATATAAATAACATGCTTTTGATGGTTTAGATCTTGAAAAAACAGCTCTGCAACTGCACCAGAACAGTGGTGCAGTTACTCCAAAAATGGCCCTACACGTATTAAAATGTAATACAATTTTATATAATCATTTATCCATATAAATAACATGCTTTTGATGGTTTAGATCTTGAAAAAACTGCTCTGCAACTCCACCGGAACAGTGGTGCAGTTACTCCAAAAATGTCCCTACACGTATTATATATAAATAACATGCTTTTGATGGTTTAGATCTTGAAAAAACTGCTCCGCAACTACACCGGAACATTGGTGCGGTTACTCCAAAAATGGCCCTATACGTATTATAATGTAATAAAATTTTATATAATCCATTATCCATATAAATAACATGCTTTTGATGGTTTAGATCTTGAAAAAACTGCTCCGCAACTACACCGGAACATTGGTGCGGTTACTCCAAAAATGGCCCTACACGTATTATAATGTAATAAAATTTTATATAATCCATTATCCATATAAATAACATGCTTTTGATGGTTTAGATCTTGAAAAAATAGCTCTGCAACTGCACCGGAACAGTGGTGCGCTTACTCCAAAAATGGCTCTACACGTATTAAAATGTAATAAAATTTTATATAATCATTTATCCATATAAATAACATGCTTTTGATGGTTTAGATCTTGAAAAAACTGCTCTGCAACTCCACTGGAACAGTGGCGCGGTTTCTGCAAAAATGTTCTTACACGTATTATAATGTAATAAAATTTTATATAATCATTTATCCATATAAATAACATGCTTTTGATGGTTTAGATCTTGAAAAAATAGCTCTGCAACTGCACCGGAACAGTGGTGCGATTACTCCAAAAATGGCTCTACACGTATTAAAATGTAATACAATTTTATATAATCATTTATCCATATAAATAACATGCTTTTGATAATTTAGATCTTGAAAAAACTGCTCTGCAACTACACCGGAACAGTGGTGCGGTTTCTGCAAAAATGTCCTTACACGTATTATAATGTAATAAAATTTTATATAATCATTTATCCATATAAATAATATGTTTTTGATGGTTTAGATCTTGAAAAAACTGCTCTGCAACTACACCGGAACAGTGGTGCAGTTACTCCAAAAATGGCCCTACACGTATTAAAATGTAATACAATTTTATATAATCATTTATCCATATAAATAACATGCTTTTGATGGTTTAGATCTTGAAAAAACTGCTCTGCAACAACACCGGAACAGTGGTGCAGTTACTCCAAAAATGTCCCTACACGTATTATAATGTAATAAAATTTTATATAATCAATTATCCATATAAATAACATGCTTTTGATGGTTTAGATCTTGAAAAAATTGCTCTGCAACTGCACCGGAACAGTGGTGCGATTACTCCAAAAACGGCCCTACACGTATTAAAATGTAATACAATTTTATATAATCATTTATCCATATAAATAACACGCTTTTGATGGTTTAGATCTTGAAAAAAATGCTCTGCAACTACACCGGAACACTGGTGCGGTTACTCCAAAAATGTCCCTACAGGTATTATAATGTAATAAATTTTATATAATCATTTATCCATATAAATAACATGCTTTTGATGGTTTAGATCTTGAAAAAACTACTCTGCAACTACACCGGAAAAGTGGTGCGGTTACTCCAAAAATGGCCCTACACGTATTATAATGTAATAAAATTTTATATAATCATTTATCGATATAAATAACATGCTTTTGATGGTTTAGATCTTGAAAAAACAGCTCTGCAACTGCACCAGAACAGTGGTGCAGTTACTCCAAAAATGGCCCTACACGTATTAAAATGTAATACAATTTTATATAATCATTTATCCATATAAATAACATGCTTTTGATGGTTTAGATCTTGAAAAAACTGCTCTGCAACTCCACCGGAACAGTGGTGCAGTTACTCCAAAAATGGCCCTACACGTATTATAATGTAATAAAATTTTATATAATCAATTATCCATATAAATAACATGCTTTTGATGGTTTAGATTTTGAAAAAACTGCTCTGCAACTACACCGGAACAGTGGTGCAGTTACTCCAAAAATGTCCCTACACGTATTATAATGTAATAAAACTTTATATAATCAATTATCCATATAAATAACATGCTTTTGATGGTTTAGATCTTGAAAAAACTGCTCCGCAACTACACCGGAACATTGGTGCGGTTTCTCCAAAAATGGCCCTATACGTATTATAATGTAATAAAATTTTATATAATCCATTATCCATATAAATAACATGCTTTTGATGGTTTAGATCTTGAAAAAACTGCTCCGCAACTACACCGGAACATTGGTGCGGTTACTCCAAAAATGGCCCTACACGTATTATAATGTAATAAAATTTTATATAATCCATTATCCATATAAATAACATGCTTTTGATGGTTTAGATCTTGAAAAAATAGCTCTGCAACTGCACCGGAACAGTGGTGCGCTTACTCCAAAAATGGCTCTACACGTATTAAAATGTAATAAAATTTTATATAATCATTTATCCATATAAATAACATGCTTTTGATGGTTTAGATCTTGAAAAAACTGCTCTGCAACTCCACTGGAACAGTGGCGCGGTTTCTGCAAAAATGTTCTTACACGTATTATAATGTAATAAAATTTTATATAATCAATTATCCATATAAATAACATGCTTTTGATGGTTTAGATCTTGAAAAAATTGCTCTGCAATTGCACCGGAACAGTGGTGCGATTACTCCAAAAACGGCCCTACACGTATTAAAATGTAATACAATTTTATATAATCATTTATCCATATAAATAACACGCTTTTGATGGTTTAGATCTTGAAAAAAATGCTCTGCAACTACACCGGAACACTGGTGCGGTTACTCCAAAAATGTCCCTACAGGTATTATAATGTAATAAATTTTATATAATCATTTATCCATATAAATAACATGCTTTTGATGGTTTAGATCTTGAAAAAATAGCTCTGCAACTGCACCGGAACAGTGGTGCGATTACTCCAAAAATGGCTCTACACGTATTAAAATGTAATACAATTTTATATAATCATTTATCCATATAAATAACATGCTTTTGATGATTTAGATCTTGAAAAAACTGCTCTGCAACTACACCGGAACAGTGGTGCGGTTTCTGCAAAAATGTCCTTACACGTATTATAATGTAATAAAATTTTATATAATCATTTATCCATATAAATAATATGTTTTTGATGGTTTAGATCTTGAAAAAACTGCTCTGCAACTACACCGGAACAGTGGTGCAGTTACTCCAAAAATGGCCCTACACGTATTAAAATGTAATACAATTTTATATAATCATTTATCCATATAAATAACATGCTTTTGATGGTTTAGATCTTGAAAAAACTGCTCTGCAACAACACCGGAACAGTGGTGCAGTTACTCCAAAAATGTCCCTACACGTATTATAATGTAATAAAATTTTATATAATCAATTATCCATATAAATAACATTCTTTTGATGGTTTAGATCTTGAAAAAATTGCTCTGCAACTGCACCGGAACAGTGGTGCGATTACTCCAAAAACGGCCCTACACGTATTAAAATGTAATACAATTTTATATAATCATTTATCCATATAAATAACACGGTTTTGATGGTTTAGATCTTGAAAAAAATGCTCTGCAACTACACCGGAACACTGGTGCGGTTACTCCAAAAATGTCCCTACAGGTATTATAATGTAATAAATTTTATATAATCATTTATCCATATAAATAACATGCTTTTGATGGTTTAGATCTTGAAAAAACTACTCTGCAACTACACCGAAAAAGTGGTGCGGTTACTCCAAAAATGGCCCTACACGTATTATAATGTAATAAAATTTTATATAATCATTTATCGATATAAATAACATGCTTTTGATGGTTTAGATCTTGAAAAAACAGCTCTGCAACTGCACCAGAACAGTGGTGCAGTTACTCCAAAAATGGCCCTACACGTATTAAAATGTAATACAATTTTATATAATCATTTATCCATATAAATAACATGCTTTTGATGGTTTAGATCTTGAAAAAACTGCTCTGCAACTCCACCGGAACAGTGGTGCAGTTACTCCAAAAATGGCCCTACACGTATTATAATGTAATAAAATTTTATATAATCATTTATCCATATAAATAACACGCTTTTGATGGTTTAGATCTTGAAAAAAATGCTCTGCAACTACACCGGAACACTGGTGCGGTTACTCCAAAAATGTCCCTACAGGTATTATAATGTAATAAATTTTATATAATCATTTATCCATATAAATAACATGCTTTTGATGGTTTAGATCTTGAAAAAACTACTCTGCAACTACACCGAAAAAGTGGTGCGGTTACTCCAAAAATGGCCCTACACGTATTATAATGTAATAAAATTTTATATAATCAATTATCCATATAAATAACATGCTTTTGATGGTTTAGATCTTGAAAAAATTGCTCTGCAACTGCACCGGAACAGTGGTGCGATTACTCCAAAAACGGCCCTACACGTATTAAAATGTAATACAATTTTATATAATCATTTATCCATATAAATAACACGCTTTTGATGGTTTAGATCTTGAAAAAAATGCTCTGCAACTACACCGGAACACTGGTGCGGTTACTCCAAAAATGTCCCTACAGGTATTATAATGTAATAAATTTTATATAATCATTTATCCATATAAATAACATGCTTTTGATGGTTTAGATCTTGAAAAAACTGCTCTGCAACTACACCGGAACAGTGGTGCAGTTACTCCAAAAATGGCCCTACACGTATTAAAATGTAATACAATTTTATATAATCATTTATCCATATAAATAACATGCTTTTGATGGTTTAGATCTTGAAAAAACTGCTCTGCAACAACACCGGAACAGTGGTGCAGTTACTCCAAAAATGTCCCTACACGTATTATAATGTAATAAAATTTTATATAATCAATTATCCATATAAATAACATGCTTTTGATGGTTTAGATCTTGAAAAAATTGCTCTGCAACTGCACCGGAACAGTGGTGCGATTACTCCAAAAACGGCCCTACACGTATTAAAATGTAATACAATTTTATATAATCATTTATCCATATAAATAACACGCTTTTGATGGTTTAGATCTTGAAAAAAATGCTCTGCAACTACACCGGAACACTGGTGCGGTTACTCCAAAAATGTCCCTACAGGTATTATAATGTAATAAAATTTTATATAATCCATTATCCATATAAATAACATGCTTTTGATGGTTTAGATCTTGAAAAAATAGCTCTGCAACTGCACCGGAACAGTGGTGCGCTTACTCCAAAAATGGCTCTACACGTATTAAAATGTAATAAAATTTTATATAATCATTTATCCATATAAATAACATGCTTTTGATGGTTTAGATCTTGAAAAAACTGCTCTGCAACTCCACTGGAACAGTGGCGCGGTTTCTGCAAAAATGTTCTTACACGTATTATAATGTAATAAAATTTTATATAATCAATTATCCATATAAATAACATGCTTTTGATGGTTTAGATCTTGAAAAAATTGCTCTGCAATTGCACCGGAACAGTGGTGCGATTACTCCAAAAACGGCCCTACACGTATTAAAATGTAATACAATTTTATATAATCATTTATCCATATAAATAACACGCTTTTGATGGTTTAGATCTTGAAAAAAATGCTCTGCAACTACACCGGAACACTGGTGCGGTTACTCCAAAAATGTCCCTACAGGTATTATAATGTAATAAATTTTATATAATCATTTATCCATATAAATAACATGCTTTTGATGGTTTAGATCTTGAAAAAATAGCTCTGCAACTGCACCGGAACAGTGGTGCGATTACTCCAAAAATGGCTCTACACGTATTAAAATGTAATACAATTTTATATAATCATTTATCCATATAAATAACATGCTTTTGATGATTTAGATCTTGAAAAAACTGCTCTGCAACTACACCGGAACAGTGGTGCGGTTTCTGCAAAAATGTCCTTACACGTATTATAATGTAATAAAATTTTATATAATCATTTATCCATATAAATAATATGTTTTTGATGGTTTAGATCTTGAAAAAACTGCTCTGCAACTACACCGGAACAGTGGTGCAGTTACTCCAAAAATGGCCCTACACGTATTAAAATGTAATACAATTTTATATAATCATTTATCCATATAAATAACATGCTTTTGATGGTTTAGATCTTGAAAAAACTGCTCTGCAACAACACCGGAACAGTGGTGCAGTTACTCCAAAAATGTCCCTACACGTATTATAATGTAATAAAATTTTATATAATCAATTATCCATATAAATAACATTCTTTTGATGGTTTAGATCTTGAAAAAATTGCTCTGCAACTGCACCGGAACAGTGGTGCGATTACTCCAAAAACGGCCCTACACGTATTAAAATGTAATACAATTTTATATAATCATTTATCCATATAAATAACACGCTTTTGATGGTTTAGATCTTGAAAAAAATGCTCTGCAACTACACCGGAACACTGGTGCGGTTACTCCAAAAATGTCCCTACAGGTATTATAATGTAATAAATTTTATATAATCATTTATCCATATAAATAACATGCTTTTGATGGTTTAGATCTTGAAAAAACTACTCTGCAACTACACCGAAAAAGTGGTGCGGTTACTCCAAAAATGGCCCTACACGTATTATAATGTAATAAAATTTTATATAATCATTTATCGATATAAATAACATGCTTTTGATGGTTTAGATCTTGAAAAAACAGCTCTGCAACTGCACCAGAACAGTGGTGCAGTTACTCCAAAAATGGCCCTACACGTATTAAAATGTAATACAATTTTATATAATCATTTATCCATATAAATAACATGCTTTTGATGGTTTAGATCTTGAAAAAACTGCTCTGCAACTCCACCGGAACAGTGGTGCAGTTACTCCAAAAATGGCCCTACACGTATTATAATGTAATAAAATTTTATATAATCATTTATCCATATAAATAACACGCTTTTGATGGTTTAGATCTTGAAAAAAATGCTCTGCAACTACACCGGAACACTGGTGCGGTTACTCCAAAAATGTCCCTACAGGTATTATAATGTAATAAATTTTATATAATCATTTATCCATATAAATAACATGCTTTTGATGGTTTAGATCTTGAAAAAACTACTCTGCAACTACACCGAAAAAGTGGTGCGGTTACTCCAAAAATGGCCCTACACGTATTATAATGTAATAAAATTTTATATAATCAATTATCCATATAAATAACATGCTTTTGATGGTTTAGATCTTGAAAAAATTGCTCTGCAACTGCACCGGAACAGTGGTGCGATTACTCCAAAAACGGCCCTACACGTATTAAAATGTAATACAATTTTATATAATCATTTATCCATATAAATAACACGCTTTTGATGGTTTAGATCTTGAAAAAAATGCTCTGCAACTACACCGGAACACTGGTGCGGTTACTCCAAAAATGTCCCTACAGGTATTATAATGTAATAAATTTTATATAATCATTTATCCATATAAATAACATGCTTTTGATGGTTTAGATCTTGAAAAAACTGCTCTGCAACTACACCGGAACAGTGGTGCAGTTACTCCAAAAATGGCCCTACACGTATTAAAATGTAATACAATTTTATATAATCATTTATCCATATAAATAACATGCTTTTGATGGTTTAGATCTTGAAAAAACTGCTCTGCAACAACACCGGAACAGTGGTGCAGTTACTCCAAAAATGTCCCTACACGTATTATAATGTAATAAAATTTTATATAATCAATTATCCATATAAATAACATGCTTTTGATGGTTTAGATCTTGAAAAAATTGCTCTGCAACTGCACCGGAACAGTGGTGCGATTACTCCAAAAACGGCCCTACACGTATTAAAATGTAATACAATTTTATATAATCATTTATCCATATAAATAACACGCTTTTGATGGTTTAGATCTTGAAAAAAATGCTCTGCAACTACACCGGAACACTGGTGCGGTTACTCCAAAAATGTCCCTACAGGTATTATAATGTAATAAATTTTATATAATCATTTATCCATATAAATAACATGCTTTTGATGGTTTAGATCTTGAAAAAACTACTCTGCAACTACACCGAAAAAGTGGTGCGGTTACTCCAAAAATGGCCCTACACGTATTATAATGTAATAAAATTTTATATAATCATTTATCGATATAAATAACATGCTTTTGATGGTTTAGATCTTGAAAAAACAGCTCTGCAACTGCACCAGAACAGTGGTGCAGTTACTCCAAAAATGGCCCTACACGTATTAAAATGTAATACAATTTTATATAATCATTTATCCATATAAATAACATGCTTTTGATGGTTTAGATCTTGAAAAAACTGCTCTGCAACTCCACCGGAACAGTGGTGCAGTTACTCCAAAAATGGCCCTACACGTATTATAATGTAATAAAATTTTATATAATCATTTATCCATATAAATAACACGCTTTTGATGGTTTAGATCTTGAAAAAAATGCTCTGCAACTACACCGGAACACAGGTGCGGTTACTCCAAAAATGTCCCTACAGGTATTATAATGTAATAAATTTTATATAATCATTTATCCATATAAATAACATGCTTTTGATGGTTTAGATCTTGAAAAAACTACTCTGCAACTACACCGAAAAAGTGGTGCGGTTACTCCAAAAATGGCCCTACACGTATTATAATGTAATAAAATTTTATATAATCAATTATCCATATAAATAACATGCTTTTGATGGTTTAGATCTTGAAAAAATTGCTCTGCAACTGCACCGGAACAGTGGTGCGATTACTCCAAAAACGGCCCTACACGTATTAAAATGTAATACAATTTTATATAATCATTTATCCATATAAATAACACGCTTTTGATGGTTTAGATCTTGAAAAAAATGCTCTGCAACTACACCGGAACACTGGTGCGGTTACTCCAAAAATGTCCCTACAGGTATTATAATGTAATAAATTTTATATAATCATTTATCCATATAAATAACATGCTTTTGATGGTTTAGATCTTGAAAAAACTGCTCTGCAACTACACCGGAACAGTGGTGCAGTTACTCCAAAAATGGCCCTACACGTATTAAAATGTAATACAATTTTATATAATCATTTATCCATATAAATAACATGCTTTTGATGGTTTAGATCTTGAAAAAACTGCTCTGCAACAACACCGGAACAGTGGTGCAGTTACTCCAAAAATGTCCCTACACGTATTATAATGTAATAAAATTTTATATAATCAATTATCCATATAAATAACATGCTTTTGATGGTTTAGATCTTGAAAAAATTGCTCTGCAACTGCACCGGAACAGTGGTGCGATTACTCCAAAAACGGCCCTACATGTATTAAAATGTAATACAATTTTATATAATCATTTATCCATATAAATAACACGCTTTTGATGGTTTAGATCTTGAAAAAAATGCTCTGCAACTACACCGGAACACTGGTGCGGTTACTCCAAAAATGTCCCTACAGGTATTATAATGTAATAAATTTTATATAATCATTTATCCATATAAATAACATGCTTTTGATGGTTTAGATCTTGAAAAAACTACTCTGCAACTACACCGGAAAAGTGGTGCGGTTACTCCAAAAATGGCCCTACACGTATTATAATGTAATAAAATTTTATATAATCATTTATAGATATAAATAACATGCTTTTGATGGTTTAGATCTTGAAAAAACAGCTCTGCAACTGCACCAGAACAGTGGTGCAGTTACTCCAAAAATGGCCCTACACGTATTATAATGTAATAAAATTTTATATAATCCATTATCCATATAAATAACATGCTTTTGATGGTTTAGATCTTGAAAAAAATGCTCTGCAACTACACCGGAACACTGGTGCGGTTACTCCAAAAATGTCCCTACAGGTATTATAATGTAATAAATTTTATATAATCATTTATCCATATAAATAACATGCTTTTGATGGTTTAGATCTTGAAAAAACTACTCTGCAACTACACCGGAAAAGTGGTGCGGTTACTCCAAAAATGGCCCTACACGTATTATAATGTAATAAAATTTTATATAATCATTTATCGATATAAATAACATGCTTTTGATGGTTTAGATCTTGAAAAAACAGCTCTGCAACTGCACCAGAACAGTGGTGCAGTTACTCCAAAAATGGCCCTACACGTATTAAAATGTAATACAATTTTATATAATCATTTATCCATATAAATAACATGCTTTTGATGGTTTAGATCTTGAAAAAACTGCTCTGCAACTCCACCGGAACAGTGGTGCAGTTACTCCAAAAATGTCCCTACACGTATTATATATAAATAACATGCTTTTGATGGTTTAGATCTTGAAAAAACTGCTCCGCAACTACACCGGAACATTGGTGCGGTTACTCCAAAAATGGCCCTATACGTATTATAATGTAATAAAATTTTATATAATCCATTATCCATATAAATAACATGCTTTTGATGGTTTAGATCTTGAAAAAACTGCTCCGCAACTACACCGGAACATTGGTGCGGTTACTCCAAAAATGGCCCTACACGTATTATAATGTAATAAAATTTTATATAATCCATTATCCATATAAATAACATGCTTTTGATGGTTTAGATCTTGAAAAAATAGCTCTGCAACTGCACCGGAACAGTGGTGCGCTTACTCCAAAAATGGCTCTACACGTATTAAAATGTAATAAAATTTTATATAATCATTTATCCATATAAATAACATGCTTTTGATGGTTTAGATCTTGAAAAAACTGCTCTGCAACTCCACTGGAACAGTGGCGCGGTTTCTGCAAAAATGTTCTTACACGTATTATAATGTAATAAAATTTTATATAATCATTTATCCATATAAATAACATGCTTTTGATGGTTTAGATCTTGAAAAAATAGCTCTGCAACTGCACCGGAACAGTGGTGCGATTACTCCAAAAATGGCTCTACACGTATTAAAATGTAATACAATTTTATATAATCATTTATCCATATAAATAACATGCTTTTGATGATTTAGATCTTGAAAAAACTGCTCTGCAACTACACCGGAACAGTGGTGCGGTTTCTGCAAAAATGTCCTTACACGTATTATAATGTAATAAAATTTTATATAATCATTTATCCATATAAATAATATGTTTTTGATGGTTTAGATCTTGAAAAAACTGCTCTGCAACTACACCGGAACAGTGGTGCAGTTACTCCAAAAATGGCCCTACACGTATTAAAATGTAATACAATTTTATATAATCATTTATCCATATAAATAACATGCTTTTGATGGTTTAGATCTTGAAAAAACTGCTCTGCAACAACACCGGAACAGTGGTGCAGTTACTCCAAAAATGTCCCTACACGTATTATAATGTAATAAAATTTTATATAATCAATTATCCATATAAATAACATGCTTTTGATGGTTTAGATCTTGAAAAAATTGCTCTGCAACTGCACCGGAACAGTGGTGCGATTACTCCAAAAACGGCCCTACACGTATTAAAATGTAATACAATTTTATATAATCATTTATCCATATAAATAACACGCTTTTGATGGTTTAGATCTTGAAAAAAATGCTCTGCAACTACACCGGAACACTGGTGCGGTTACTCCAAAAATGTCCCTACAGGTATTATAATGTAATAAATTTTATATAATCATTTATCCATATAAATAACATGCTTTTGATGGTTTAGATCTTGAAAAAACTACTCTGCAACTACACCGGAAAAGTGGTGCGGTTACTCCAAAAATGGCCCTACACGTATTATAATGTAATAAAATTTTATATAATCATTTATCGATATAAATAACATGCTTTTGATGGTTTAGATCTTGAAAAAACAGCTCTGCAACTGCACCAGAACAGTGGTGCAGTTACTCCAAAAATGGCCCTACACGTATTAAAATGTAATACAATTTTATATAATCATTTATCCATATAAATAACATGCTTTTGATGGTTTAGATCTTGAAAAAACTGCTCTGCAACTCCACCGGAACAGTGGTGCAGTTACTCCAAAAATGGCCCTACACGTATTATAATGTAATAAAATTTTATATAATCAATTATCCATATAAATAACATGCTTTTGATGGTTTAGATTTTGAAAAAACTGCTCTGCAACTACACCGGAACAGTGGTGCAGTTACTCCAAAAATGTCCCTACACGTATTATAATGTAATAAAACTTTATATAATCAATTATCCATATAAATAACATGCTTTTGATGGTTTAGATCTTGAAAAAACTGCTCCGCAACTACACCGGAACATTGGTGCGGTTACTCCAAAAATGGCCCTATACGTATTATAATGTAATAAAATTTTATATAATCCATTATCCATATAAATAACATGCTTTTGATGGTTTAGATCTTGAAAAAACTGCTCCGCAACTACACCGGAACATTGGTGCGGTTACTCCAAAAATGGCCCTACACGTATTATAATGTAATAAAATTTTATATAATCCATTATCCATATAAATAACATGCTTTTGATGGTTTAGATCTTGAAAAAATAGCTCTGCAACTGCACGGAACAGTGGTGCGCTTACTCCAAAAATGGCTCTACACGTATTAAAATGTAATAAAATTTTATATAATCATTTATCCATATAAATAACATGCTTTTGATGGTTTAGATCTTGAAAAAACTGCTCTGCAACTCCACTGGAACAGTGGCGCGGTTTCTGCAAAAATGTTCTTACACGTATTATAATGTAATAAAATTTTATATAATCATTTATCCATATAAATAACATGCTTTTGATGGTTTAGATCTTGAAAAAACTGCTCTGCAACTGCACCGGAACAGTGGTGCGATTACTCCAAAAATGGCCCTACACGTATTAAAATGTAATACAATTTTATATAATCATTTATCCATATAAATAACATGCTTTTCATGGTTTAGATCTTGAAAAAAATGCTCTGCAACTACACCGGAACACTGGTGCGGTTACTCCAAAAATGTCCCTACAGGTATTATAATGTAATAAATTTTATATAATCATTTATCCATATAAATAACATGCTTTTGATGGTTTAGATCTTGAAAAAACTACTCTGCAACTACACCGGAAAAGTGGTGCGGTTACTCCAAAAATGGCCCTACACGTATTATAATGTAATAAAATTTTATATAATCCATTATCCATATAAATAACATGCTTTTGATGGTTTAGATCTTGAAAAAACAGCTCTGCAACTGCACCGGAACAGTGGTGCGCTTACTCCAAAAATGGCTCTACACGTATTAAAATGTAATACAATTTTATATAATCATTTATCCATATAAATAACATGCTTTTGATGGTTTAGATCTTGAAAAAACTGCTCTGCAACTCCACTGGAACAGTGGTGCGGTTTCTGCAAAAATGTTCTTACACGTATTATAATGTAATAAAATTTTATATAATCATTTATCCATATAAATAACATGCTTTTGATGGTTTAGATCTTGAAAAAACTGCTCTACAACTACACCGGAATAGTGGTGCAGTTACTCCAAAAATGGCCCTACACGTATTAAAATGTAATACAATTTTATATAATCATTTATCCATATAAATAACATGCTTTTGATGGTTTAGATCTTGAAAAAATTGCTCTGCAACTGCACCGGAACAGTGGTGCGATTACTCCAAAAATGGCCCTACACGTATTAAAATGTAATATAATTTTATGTAATGATTTATCCATATAAATAACATGCTTTTGATGGTTTAGATCTTGAAAAAACTGCTCTGCAACTACACCGGAACACTGGTGCGATTACTCCAAAAATGTCCCTACAGGTATTATAATGTAATAAATTTTATATAATCATTTATCCATATAAATAACATGCTTTTGATGGTTTAGATCTTGAAAAAACAGCTCTGCAACTGCACCGGAACAGTGGTGCGATTACTCCAAAAATGGCTCTACACGTATTAAAATGTAATAAAATTTTATATAATCATTTATCCATATAAATAACATGCTTTTGATGGTTTAGATCTTGAAAAAATTGCTCTGCAACTCCACTGGAACAGTGGCGCGGTTTCTGCAAAAATGTTCTTACACGTATTATAATGTAATAAAATTTTATATAATCATTTATCCATATAAATAACATGCTTTTGATGGTTTAGATCTTGAAAAAACTGCTCTGCAACTGCACCGGAACAGTGGTGCGATTACTCCAAAAATGGCCCTATACGTATTAAAATGTAATACAATTTTATATAATCATTTATCCATATAAATAACATGCTTTTCATGGTTTAGATCTTGAAAAAAATGCTCTGCAACTACACCGGAACACTGGTGCGGTTACTCCAAAAATGTCCCTACAGGTATTATAATGTAATAAATTTTATATAATCATTTATCCATATAAATAACATGCTTTTGATGGTTTAGATCTTGAAAAAACTACTCTGCAACTACACCGGAAAAGTGGTGCGGTTACTCCAAAAATGGCCCTACACGTATTATAATGTAATAAAATTTTATATAATCCATTATCCATATAAATAACATGCTTTTGATGGTTTAGATCTTGAAAAAACAGCTCTGCAACTGCACCGGAACAGTGGTGCGCTTACTCCAAAAATGGCTCTACACGTATTAAAATGTAATACAATTTTATATAATCATTTATCCATATAATTAACATGCTTTTGATGGTTTAGATCTTGAAAAAACTGCTCTGCAACTCCACTGGAACAGTGGTGCGGTTTCTGCAAAAATGTTCTTACACGTATTATAATGTAATAAAATTTTATATAATCATTTATCCATATAAATAACATGCTTTTGATGGTTTAGATGTTGAAAAAACTGCTCTCCAACTACACCGGAATAGTGGTGCAGTTACTCCAAAAATGGCCCTACACGTATTAAAATGTAATACAATTTTATATAATCATTTATCCATATAAATAACATGCTTTTGATGGTTTAGATCTTGAAAAAACAGCTCTGCAACTGCACCGGAACAGTGGTGCGATTACTCCAAAAATGGCTCTACACGTATTAAAATGTAATACAATTTTATATAATCATTTATCCATATAAATAACATACTTTTGATGGTTTAGATCTTGAAAAAACTGCTCTGCAACTACACCGGAACAGTGGTGCGGTTTCTGCAAAAATGTCCTTACACGTATTATAATGTAATAAAATTTTATATAATCATTTATCCATATAAATAACATGCTTTTGATGGTTTAGATCTTGAAAAAACCGCTCTGTAACTACATCGGAACAGTGGTGCGGTTACTCCAAAAATGGCCCTACACGTATTATAATGTAATAAAATTTTTATATAATCATTTATCCATATAAATAACATGCTTTTGATGGTTTAGATCTTGAAAAAACTGCTCCGCAACTACACCGGAACATTGGTGCGGTTACTCCAAAAATGGCCCTACACGTATTATAATGTAATAAAATTTTATATAATCCATTATCCATATAAATAACATTCTTTTGATGGTTTAGATCTTGAAAAAACAGCTCTGCAACTGCACCGGAACAGTGGTGCGCTTACTCCAAAAATGGCTCTACACGTATTAAAATGTAATACAATTTTATATAATCATTTATCCATATAAATAACATGCTTTTGATGGTTTAGATCTTGAAAAAACTGCTCTGCAACTACACTAGAACAGTGGTGCGGTTTCTGCAAAAATGTTCTTACACGTATTATAATGTAATAAAATTTTATATAATCATTTATCCATATAAATAACATGCTTTTGATGGTTTAGATTTTGAAAAAACTGCTCTACAACTACACCGGAACAGTGGTGCAGTTACTCCAAAAATGGCCCTACACGTATTAAAATGTAATACAATTTTATATAATCATTTATCCATATAAATAACATGCTTTTGATGGTTTAGATCTTGAAAAAACTGCTCTGCAACACCACCGGAACAGTGGTGCAGTTACTCCAAAAATGTCCCTACACGTATTATAATGTAATAAAATTTTATATAATCAATTATCCATATAAATAACATGCTTTTGATGGTTTAAATCTTGAAAAAATTGCTCTGCAACTGCACCGGAACAGTGGTGCGATTACTCCAAAAATGGCCCTACACATATTAAAATGTAATACAATTTTATATAATCATTTATCCATATAAATAACATGCTTTTCATGTTTTAGATCTTGAAAAAACTGCTCTGCAACTACACCGGAACAGTGGTGCGATTACTCCAAAAATGGCCCTACAGGTATGATAATGTAATAAAATTTTATATAATCATTTATCCATATAAATAACATTCTTTTGATGGTTTAGATCTTGAAAAAACCGCTCTGCAACTACACCGGAACAAAGGTGCGGTTACTCCAAAAATGGCCCTACACGTATTATAATGTAATAAAATTTTATATAATCATTTATCCATATAAATAACATGCTTTTGATGGTTTTGATCTTGAAAAAACCGCTCTGTAACTACATCGGAACAGTGGTGCGGTTACTCCAAAAATGGCCCTACACGTATTATAATGTAATAAAATTTTTATATAATCATTTATCCATATAAATAACATGCTTTTGATGGTTTAGATCTTGAAAAAACTGCTCCGCAACTACACCGGAGTATTGGTGCGGTTACTCCAAAAATGGCCCTACACGTATTATAATGTAATAAAATTTTATATAATCCATTATCCATATAAATAACATGCTTTTGATGGTTTAGATCTTGAAAAAACAGCTCTGCAACTGCACCGGAACAGTGGTGCGCTTACTCCAAAAATGGCTCTACATGTATTAAAATGTAATAGAATTTTATATAATCATTTATCCATATAAATAACATGCTTTTGATGGTTTAGATTTTGAAAAAACTGCTCTGCAACTACACTGGAACAGTGGTGCGGTTTCTGCAAAAATGTTCTTACACGTATTATAATGTAATAAAATTTTATATAATCATTTATCCATATAAATAACATGCTTTTGATGGTTTAGATCTTGAAAAAACTGCTCTACAACTACACCGGAACAGTGGTGCAGTTACTCCAAAAATGGCCCTACACGTATTAAAATGTAATACAATTTTATATAATCATTTATCCATATAAATAACATGCTTTTGATGGTTTAGATCTTGAAAAAACTGCTCTGCAACAACACCGGAACAGTGGTGCAGTTACTCCAAAAATGGCCCTACACGTATTAAAATGTAATACAATTTTATATAATCATTTATCCATATAAATAACATGCTTTTGATGGTTTAGATCTTGAAAAAATTGCTCTGCAACTGCACCGGAACAGTGGTGCGATTACTCCAAAAATGGCCCTACACGTATTAAAATGTAATATAATTTTATGTAATGATTTATCCATATAAATAACATGCTTTTGATTGTTT
>JASFXW010001238.1:0-20132 GCA_030490835.1 Annona cherimola
TTTGTTGAGAGAATATGGGCGATAGCGGTCTAGAGTGTTGATGAGAGAGAGCAAAGGATCCCGAACTAATTGCACTCAGCATAGCTCTTTAAGTCCAGCAGTTAGTTAAAGCGCCTTCCATCAGTTCAAGCAGATAGCTCTAGCCTTCATCAAGCCCTGAAAGCTGGTGGTAAAGATACTTGAACAAGAAGAACTAAAGGTCAACTCACTACTTCTCCACTTCCAGCAGTTAGAAAATATGAATCTCTCTTCTTCCAAGCAGGCAGTAGGCAAAGACAACTTCCACTTCATAGCCGGTGTCTGAGGCAGCAAGATAGGGCTCAGCCAAAAAGCTTACTAGCGCAGGGGCGCTCACCTTTTTTGGCTCCTTCGGCATAATTTTTTATATAAAATTCGAATAAATAAGGTTTTTTGCTTTTGTCTCCGAGCTGAATAGATCTATCCAGTAACATGATGGATGATCGACCCTTTACTTTACCTATATGAGGAGGGATGGGAGGCAACTGGAAGTCGACCCTAGCTTCCTCTAGCGAGTGGACCCTGCTGAAAAACGGATGAGCGCGCTTTTACTGCTTAAGCGAAGGCTAGCGGCTCGCTTGAGTTTTTCAGCACCCTGCTTGAGTTTTGAAACTGAGTCACAGTTCCGTTCCAAAGCGATCCCCGTTCTTCCCCTTGGCTCCCGGCAGAGCCTGCTGGTGAGTCAGGCCTTGCAGTGGTCATGCAGACTTGCACTGACGTGACCTGGGTCTTCCTCTTGCGACGATGATGAACTCTCTCTTGACTAGGCTTGGCGACTCTGGGCGGATCATCCCTATGGGGGGGTCCTAGGCACCCTCAGAGTGCCCGTGCGATCAACCTCCTTTTTCTGGGAGCAGGTGAGGTGAGCTAAAAACTGCAAACCGGTTTCCGTCCAAAACCTCCTTCTCAAGGGACCTCCTCGTACTTGGGATGGAGGGCAGTGTGCCGCTTTGGCGGTATCTGCCGGCCACTAGATAGCTTATCGACGCTTAAGCTTCTTCACGAAAGGGCGACTGACTTTTGCCCGCGAGTACCCCATCTTGGTAGTCTCTTCTTCGCTCCTCCCTGAAGAGAAGAAGAAGCAACAGGAGAAGCCTTGATCCTTGTATCCTTCTTTTGTGATACGATTTTAGGAGTGGGTGCGGTTAAACGAGCTACATTCTTCTTAGAACTCTTGAGAGGTGAGTTCTTTGAAGTCCTCGAAACAGCATCCTTTGGTGGGGTCAACTTGTTCTCCCTCGAAGTCTTGAGTAATGCTGGCTTGGGAAAAGCTAGGAGAGACCACCAGGGAATTGAACCCCGAGTACCCAAGGCGGCGTGGCGACTTGGAGCAGCAGTAGGTATAGCCTTTGCATCTGGACTTGGATGTCAGAGTGAGGAATGGTCCTGTCAAATTGAGCGTGTGGTGCGATAGCGAATCCCTCGCATGGCAAGAAAGCAAATCCAAGAGTCATGATTGCCATGAATGTTTCTTGACAGCAGATCAGAAGGTTGCAGTGTGAGTAGGAAATGAGAAGTCAGATAGCACTCACTGCCAAAGAACAAGGAAAGAAAAATCAGACATTTATTGAATGGAAATAAAAAGTCAGATATATCATAGGCACATTCAACTTTTCCTTAAAGATGAAGGGAGCTGAAAAACGGCTGCGTGCGCGCTAGCGGCTTTTCTTTAGTTGCTTGCGGTTGCTTGCAAAGCAATAGCAAACAAAAACGGTAAATCGGTTCAACAAAGGGCTTGTCCTTCCGGCCCGCAACAAAGACTCGCTCGGAAAAGGGCTTCTTCTCTCTTCCTTAAGTCAGCGGAGTAAGTAAGCTCCCTTCCTTCTGCTATCAATAAAAAAGACAGAACTCTTCTTTCGAGTGTGAAGAGCTCATAAGCGCTATATACATAATTATCAGTCGTAGGACTGAAATATCGACTTTCCAAGTTATCTAAAAAGCGGCGAATAGAAAGATTCGAGTTCTCCTATTCCTAGGAGTTGAACGCTTAGCTCTTCTTTCCTGGAAGTGAATGAGTCTTTCAAAATCCTTACGAGAGGTAGATGTTCCCGCCGCTCTCTTCTCTCCCGACTGCTAGGTAAATGCTTTCTTCCTGTTGACATACATGGCGTCATTCCTATCCGCCAGCGTTGGGATGGAGCTTTCACTAACTGACTAGCTTATTCTTGCCTATTCTTGCAAGATCAACAGGAAAGAGAAGAGACAAGACCTATTATTCCCTCTTCGACGTGTTATTATTCCATGTAGCTAAACATCATCTTATTCGAACGGATTCAAAAAGACTCTTGTCTTGTTGTGCATAGAATTGGACATGCATGTTGCTTATACTCGTAGATCCAGGACGCTGAGACTGAGTCAAATAGTAGAACTACGAATGACTTGATCCTGTCCAAGCCACTAGGAAGGTACGTAGGCAAGCTCGAAAAGAACCCCAGTAAACAATGCCCCCTTGCTTGAAAATACCTGAAATCGAGGATCTTCGTTCCTAAAAGTCTGACTAGCTCACTCTCGACGCTCTAAGACTGCAATTGACTGCGTCGAACCATAGCCCCCAGGGACAATGGGACATCGCCCTACCAACGAAATTGTCTCCGTCTTCATAGTCAGCCTCCTTCCTCTGGGGCAATAGATGATGATTGAACTACCCCAATAAGTATCCCAAAGCACCCGAATTCAGAACTGCAAAAGTCAGTGATAGGAAGCTATCATGTAGAGGTGGGATGGAGAGAAGGTGGAACTAGGAATAGCAGTAGGACAGAGATTCCTTCGTCGGGAGAGCAGGCACTAACTAATAAAGAAAGGAGGGTAGGGTTGGTTGGCCAGTTCCGGCTTGGCTCCGCCCTATTACTCTGCCCCCACAAGCCGTCGCTCGAACGAATCAAAGAATTTCTAAGTTCGTCGGGAAGCGCTCTGTAATTGAAGCTGAAGATAAAGAGTCAGCGAAGGGAGAAAGATTTGAAACCATTAGTTCTGAGAGCTAAAACTACACAAACTACATAGGTCATCTTTGCGTATAGATAATAAGAGTTGTGAGAGTCGGGCCGCGGAGGAGGCCTGAACCAAAAGCTCTTCCGGAGTGCTGCTATCACACAAAGGTTTTGTGTGAAGCAACTCTTCCTTACCTTAAATGCGGCCTATCCCGGAACGTTGTCCGACTCCGGCACCCTGGCCAATGCAGAAAAATGGCCCTTGGAGTTGCGACCTCCGTATGATCCGGTCTGCACACACTCCTTTCTATCCATTTTGCCTTTGCAAACAAAAGGGCACTTCTTCTTCTGACGTGTCACTTTAGAACCTCTTGCACCGCTGGCTTATTGTTTTTCAGACTCCGTTGCGTCATGCGGTATTCACTGAATCATTTCCCTCTTTTTTTTTTTCACTTGCTTGCCCCTATGCTGCTCGCCTTCCATGACATGATCGCTTTCAATGCATTGCCCAGATCATGCGCTGGTGGTCTCTGAGGCCTGTGGTTCTTTCTCTTTCTCTAATTGATTTGATTTTTTGTATAGACAATTCTTTCAATTAGGCCGAAGCTGACGTTTCATCGTCCGAGATATTGGATTGTATAAGTAAAGGCGTGTCCTAGCCGACCGGTTTTTGTTCTCTTAATCGTGCTCTCTTTTCCATACATCTTTCCTACAGGACCCTTCGGTCCCTCTCCCTCTGGTCAGTAACTACTATGTACTATACGAAAAAAAAAAACCTGGCAAATGCCCCTACAGCGCAGCCAGGGGGATAACAATCCTTTATGCTGTTAAGGGTAGCAACTAGGATTGGCACATCATTTCCATGTCTCCCGAGAATGTTGGAAGTGGGGGTTGGGGGATGAAGGGAGGAACGAGGAACAAGATGGAGAAGGATGGGTGGACGGGATAGTTGCATAATGATGAAAAACGGTTCGGATAGCTTGAATCCTCGGGTCGGGTGGCAATCCCCCCATTCTGTCCCCTTACCCACGAGGAACAAAGAACGACAGTAGGGGAGCTTAACACAAGCGGCGGTGAGTCGATTGAAAGAACTATCAGACGAGTAGGGAAGAGTCATTCGATTGCCATCGACGATCAGCCTTGAAAGATTTTCTCTCCTCTCTTAGGTTAAAGAACCGAATCTCCTAGCTCTCGATCAAAGCCTTATCCCAATCGACATCCGGTCATCGAAATCCTAATCTTTTTGCGGCTATATTAATCGTTCAATTTCATTCACTCGCAGATCAGCTTCCAGGTATGAAGTGGCTCGACTGAAAGGTAAGAGCGTAGTTGACTTTGCGAAAGGTGGAGAGGACGGGGAGTGTCGGTCTGCTTTGATAGAAGCAGGAGTGAAAGCAGCTGGTCCTTTAGGTATGAAGTCACTGGTTCTTTAGAAGCTGGGGTGGGAGTGGGATGGCTGAACTCTCCAAGAGGCCCAGTGCTCAAAGGCTTTCCCTGATTGAAGAGAGTCCCAGCCTCGGTCTAACTCTCACCTCCGAGCACTTGCAGCAAGAGAAGAAGGCTTTAGATGACTACCTCAACATGTCACTGCAAGCAATCCATGAAGGCGGGGCTTTCGATGCCATTGAGAGGACTGCTCTGACTTTGGCCCAGCATACTTCCAATTTTGCGTGAAAGGAAAGGAACGAAGTAGCTCCTTATCTAAGGGAAGGGAGAAGTGTTAATTGAGCTCTAACGAAAGGGTTCTATCAAACCAGCATTCTTTATCCTTCCACGAGAGGGAATGAGGAAGGAAGCGACTGAGTTGGAGAGGGGCTCCTCTTGACCGGAATCTCACACCCTTCATTAGCGGATTAGCCTATCTTTAGATTCACAAGCAGTGTGGGGGGGCAGCAGTGGAACGTGAGTGAAGAAGAGCTCTAAGCGAGAAAAGTCAGTCTCGAGATACTAAATCTACTAAACGAAAAAGTGAGTTATGAAACTCATAAGATAGTCAGTGGGCGGCTGTCGTCGGAAAAGCCTTTTAGCCATTGGTACATGCAAGTCGGAATTAGATACCCCACTCCCACCTCCCTTTTCACCAGACTAGTTCCCTCCTTCCAATAGCAAACCATCCTTTCTTTATCCTGGTTCTGGGATCGATTTCAACTCGGAGATAGCCGGGTCTATAGTCAGCCGGGGTCTATAGTCAGAGCCGCTTTGTGAACATCATCGGGTGACATAGCAAAGGTAGCCGCAATAGAGCTACTATACCTTAAGCCCGAGACTCTTCCTTCTAGTCTACCTACGTCTTTGTGAAAGAGAGATTCACCACGTGAAAACTGCTGCCAGATGCGGATTCTATCTCTAGAAAAGAGCGGATTCGCCGACAGCGGATTCGGTTGGTTGAACTCCCCCAAAGAAAGGGGAGAAGAGGAAGAGAGGAAATATTTATCACCAAGCGCCCCGGCTGCTATCGCAGCCTCAAACGTCGATAAGTAATAAGTATTTACCTCTGGGATCTTTCTCTTATGCTCTCGGGAAGGACGCTCGGGCTCCCCATCCGAGGGGGACCCCTTCGCTTACTCCTCGTCCCAACCTGAGAATAAAAAGACCTGATAAGCGGCCTCTGCTTAGAGCACCAACAGCGCGGGAAAGAAATCACTTAAGGTATTCTATCCCCCCAGGTGGTGGACAGAGCAGAGAGAGGCCCTCGCACCGCGGGAACTAGCCGGGAGGGGGAAGAAAAAGGCAATAAATAATTGATTGCCAAATAAGGGCTGAATGACGACTAATCCATGAGAGCCCGTATTTATGCTTTCATTCACTCCTTCCTCATGGTCAGGAGAGGGAATATATTAAGGCTTTCTAGTTGAAGAATCAACTTCATCATTCTCTTGTGCCGATTTCTTCTATGCCGAGGGAGAGAGCGATAGAGAGAGGGGTCTTAACCTGAACCAAGACCTGACCTGGGACATCGATCTGGAGTTCTGGTCTCCTTCCCATCCTTGCCTATGCCTGGACCTAGAACGGAGGCTCAGAACGAGAGAGTAGAGTGAAGGCCTGTAGGGAGAAAGGTCCAGCATATATTATAAATGATATGATCAGCGGTCTCATTTCTTAATGACGCTTGTCTGCTACTGTTGATCGCGCCGCTTCAATGCCGTCACTGACGCATCAGTGAAGAATGAAAAAGTGCTTTCTGGTTCGATTTTTCGCTAGGCCCCCTTTTCTTTTCTTGCTTTGCTTCTGCGACCGGCGCCCGCGCTAGTTGAGGTGGAGGTGGAGGAAGAAGGGAGCAAGAAGGAAGGGGATACCTTTCTTTCCTAAAAGCAGCAAGCGTCTGCCCCCCGTTTAACTAGACTCAACGTCCATCAATGATGGTTCATTAATGTCCATTGATTTAGACTCCTTCCCCCTTCCCTTATCATCCCCGTTAAGGACAGGTTTTGTTGAACACCACTGATTGATTTGAGAAGGGCCCCCGGGATATTCTGCTCAGTTTGTCCTCGGGGCCTGTCCCAACGAAAGAAGAGGTCCCGCAAGAAAGAGAACAAGTCCGCAGACGTGCAGGACGTTTTGTGGAAAGGCGTTCCTCGCAGGCTCAAGCAGTCGGCACCTGATGGATCTGCAAGGATTCTGTCAATTTAGTAGACCAACGGAAGATGGGTCAGTCAAAGTGAAAGGTAAAGGTCAGGCTTGCTTTTAGAGCAAGTGGATCCGTTGTTCGACGATGCCTATATCCCCTATGATGATGGCTTGGCCAATTGACCCTTGCCTTTGCGAGCCTTATTCCCGTGGCTCGCTCCGTCCTTGCTCTTTCCTAAGCTGTTGGAGGAGCTTATGTACGAAAGCTAGTCTTCGGGTTTTGAGCAGTGGGCATAGGATGCCTCAATCCGGTAGGAGCGAAAAAAAGAAGATTCTTTATTTTATGCGACATTTAAAGAGCGCTTTTAAGCCACATTGAGAAGGGGTGGGATGTCGGGATGTGCTTGTCCCACGGGAATCAGTACTTCACCCGAATGAGTTAGATCGCGAGACATGGAATAGGGTGTACCTCTTGGTACACTTAGCCAATCTCATGGAGGAAGCAAGTAAATCCCAGAACGAGACTATCTCCGGAGATAGGGAAAGGGGATAAGGAGGCGGCTGTGAAAGCCTTTGACGAATGAGCACGTCGTCCTAGCTCGTTCCAAGGCTAGGTCCTATCCCAAGAGGCAGCCAGAGTACGGCCCGTGTCGGAGGCGCTCTTGCAGTCGGCTACAAAAGGCAAGGCTAAGCCAACGTGAACCCTTCATAGCAGGGGATAAGGGAGAAGGTTCCCAATGTCACATTGCCCATGGGGGTCACGCAAAGCCGATGACCGGTCGTCGGGTGGCTAGTCCGAGTAAGAGAGACTGATCAGGTCCCGCCCGCTCTTTCATCATACCCGCGCGTTAGCGCAGTTGATGCTCCTTCATGTGGTGGAAAGGAGTTGGGTGACAGGCACTTTATTATATAACGCAGTCATGCAGAAGAGTCCAGCCGAACAGCTCCTGTATGAAGGAGCGGCGGGAAAGATGCCAATTCAGTCTTCATCCACCAAAGGCGAATCAAGATAGAACGGGCAAGGGACCTCCGGGCTAGAGCTAGGCAGGGTTCAAGGCCGAGCTAGCAGCTCTTTCCTTGGAAGCTGTTTGTGGCAGTAGATGGGATGCTGCCAAGAAAGAGGTAAGGTTCAGGGCTCCTCACGGGAGTCAGTACTGCCCCAAATTCATTGAGCTGGAAATCGAGAGAAGCGTAGCATGTTCCTCACACATACCTAATCAGCGAGATCAGCGTGCCAATAGTCAGCGCAATCGATGCTCCTTCATACAGGGACAGAGAGGCAAGTGATGGGCACTCATGATACGTTCGCAGTCATACAGATAGGAACGGTCAAACAATGACTCTGACTAAGGAAGGAGATTCGGGATCTAATCCTGAGTCCGCCTCCCCGGACATCCCGGACTATCCGACAGGGCTGAGCCCAGTGTACCCCTCTGACCACAATTGAATGCTTACCTTACTGATCAACAGCATGCCGCACACCCACCTGCGGCCACCCAACGACGAACCGAACCCAGGGACTCAACCAGCAGCAGCTTATCCACTGTCGGGAATGCCAACTATGCCTGATCGGATCCCAAGAGTCACCGTATATAATGTCGATGCCCTTACCTCCTCATCATCAGATTCACCCACCCGTAAAAGGCTTTGTCATTTTCAGGCTGGCTTCGGTCAGTTGACTTTGTGTTAAGTGTACCGAATCTCTCTGATTGCAGTCTTGGATCGATAAAGCTCCGCCCATAGTGCCTTAGGCCGGTCCCCGGAGGCTAAGATCGACTGCTTCAGAGAACCAGACCCGGTACGCCAAGTCGGTAGCCTTTTCTTCCACTCTTGGGATAAGGGGCAGATTGCATTTTGAGTCTTTCCCGATCGGAGTCCAGACGGACTTGATTTCTTCTTTAAGTCAGGATAGCCTGTCCCCGCAAATGCCTGGCCTGTTCCTTTGCGGTACCCCTTTCTATCCCATTCTGACCATCTTTCTTGGGTTGGGAAAGCGGCTTTTAGCTCATTCCATTTGTTTGTTCACATCGGATTCTCTGCCATCTGATCTTTCTTCTTTAATTGAATTGCCCCCCCTTCTGCGACTTTCTTTCCTTGCTAGGTGCGGCTTTTTGTCGGTCGCCGAGAGCTGGAGTTCATCCAATGCAGCCCTTCTTTTAAATATAAACGAAAGCACCAACGTCCGATTCTGTGCTTTAGATTGCTCGGGCTTCCAGCTTGCTTAGATTGAGAAAAAGGGGAAACTACCTAATCCAATAAGAAAGATCAGTAAGTCAAGGAATCCAGAGAGTGCAGAGAGTGAGGTTTAAGCCACTAGTGGCTGAGATTAAGTAAATTAAGTGAAGTCCGCTGGGATTCTTTCTTATTTAATAATATATATATATATTGTTGGGACTTTCATCCACGACTGTCCGCCCTATTTGATTTGATTAGTATTGTCGCTTTTAGGCCTTTTCTTGCATGCAAAGGATTAGATTCTGGTCCCTCGGTCAACCTTCTGTCCCGCCCCCTCAAAGGGAGCCAATGTTTATTATTTTAGAAACATGTGTTAAGCATATTGCTTTTTGCTTTTCGCTGACAGTGCGGTTGTCTTTTTCTCGCAATAATCTTAAAGCTCCCCGCCATCTCACGAATTGGATTTGAACCCATATCTGCCCTATCGGGCGACTTCCCTGTTAGTCGATCGTGGTCTGATCATGGTCTGTCGTCCTCCTCATTATAGTCCTCCTCAACTCAAATCCATCGCAAATCCTGTCTTTGTCAACTCAAACAATAACAAGTGCGCATACGCTTGTGATTCTCTGAGAAGCTGGATTCAATAATAGGGCTATAAGGAGGCGTCGCTATTGCTTGCTATACGAGCTGTTTGCCCTTATACGGCTTGCTTGTCTTTGTCCGACGAGGTCTTCCCGTCCGGCGGCGGTACCTCGAGCCGTTTTCAAAGTAGGGCAGCACCCCGGTTGATGAGTGCTACCGTCACGGTAAATAACTGCGGGCGGTCTATCCGCTTTCCTTTCGGTCAGCCTAGCAAGCAACCTCAACCGCTTCAGGGGACTGAATACTCGAATCAATTTAACAAAAATCCACCGGGCTTTTACCAAAGACCAAGTTTTTCTATAGACAATCTCCGCTATTTGAACATCATAACCACGAATAGGAATGAGACGGCTATAGCTCCTATATGAACGACTGGGAAGATCCGGAAAAGTATTAGGGCAAGCCGTTAGGCTGAGCAACTGGAGACCAAAGCCTGCGTACAGTCGGGAACAATACCTACAGCTAGGAAAAAAGCTATCATTATACCCAAGCCTACTGCTCTTACTCGCACGCGTACAGCTTCCTATTCCTCTTTGTTACTGGAGATAGAAAGTACAATAGCTAGATTCTTATTAGACTACAGCTTAAGGGGCTAACGCACTTCACTCAAGACTTTAGTTGAAATCACTTTTTGAAAGCCGGTCACCGATAGGCGTCAAACCTTTCTGACTTTTTCAGAAAGACAGAGCGGAGAGTGAACAAAGCAAAGCAGAAAAGCAGACTAGACAGTAAGTAATCACGCATCAAATCCGAGAGGTGACTAAGAATCGACTGGGAACGAATGCGACGCTGCGAGCAAGGTTAGAAATCCAGATGCCATTGATTGAACTAGGCAATCCAACTGCCATTGGAACTATATATGCTAGATCCGGGGATAAGAGAGAATGACTCTTTTCACGACTCCCAAGGGAAGCTCGGGGACTAAGGGTAGGTAGAAGTGAATTCACTAAATTCCGTGACTTCGGGGCTTGGCTAGACTGCTTTGAGCTTTCACGCGGGCTAGAGTCGGTAGCTGTGAAAGAAGCTCTTCTTTCATCAGTTGCCGATGGTGCTATCGTATTCTAAGTAGTTAGCTGATCCAGTCTTCCTTTCCGCTCCGCACCTTACCTTTCTTTCCTATTGGAATAGGAAAGACTAGAATCATTTAACCCTCACTCATCCCTTCTCCCCTTCCTCCAACTGCGCTTACACCGACAGTGGCAAGAGCTTCTTCTTTGTTCACAGCTTCTTCAACTTGAGCGGATTCGATTCCGAACCGGTCACTATAGTTATTCCTTCCCTTTATCTTCCTTCTTTCCCAGAGCTAATGGCTCACTTCACTCTCTTTAAATAAGACGGGAGTCACTCGCTTCCTCAAGCACGGGAAAGAGAGAAGACCTCTTATTTATGCCAACTCTTCCAAATGAAACTTCCCTTCTTCCAAGAGCTAAATCGATGGCACTTGGGATCCTTCCCTAAACTAAAGAATTGACTTACCTGGCGCCGGTATCATTTAGCTTGAGCCGGGAACTCCTCTTTACCTTGAGACAGGTATTCCTTATTATAGATATCACCGTTCAAGCGGAAGACTCAGAAGACTTTCTCTCGTCCACACCCAGGAAAGCATGAGTGAACGGTCGATTCTCTAAGAGAGGATTTGTTCACAGCCGAGTCTGTCAAAGAGCTTGGGTAAGCATTCAAAGCAAAAGCAGTCTCCTTTCACGACCACTTTCCAGTAGAGGGAGAAAGTCTTCTCATTATTCCCTTCCCGAGGGAAGTCAGAGCAATAGCCTTTCTTCTTTATATGCATTGAGCCGAGTGTGGGATCGATCCCTTTCGAGCTAACTTAACTGCCGAGAAAGAAGAACTAGCGACTCTCCTCTCGACACGTTCGACGCTTTCAAAGAGCAGATTCTCGGCTTGGCCACTCACTCTATTAAGGTCGTCGGCTTAGCCATTAATTCTATTAAGGTAAGCTTTCCCATCTCAGAAGGAAAGTCTTTATTCAAACCATGCTACCACTAGGGATGGCAGTCAATAGCTCTAAGATCACATCGGATTCTAACCCTCAGGTGACTTCACTCGCTTAATCGTCATGCCCTCTGGATTTGATCGTCGGAGAGGGACTGGTCTTTCTCGCCTGTGCCGATTGCCTTAAGAATTCTCATTTCAATCGTGCCACTTGCATCCAACCCCGTGACGTGATTTGGGCATAGATCATCTTTCCCCTCTACGACGGCTAGTGAAATCATAAAAAGTGATCTCCCAAGGGGCTTCATGCCATTGGATCAGGGCATCAAATCACAGGCGAAAGGTATTCCTTCGGAGTTTCTTCCCCGGCAATAGGTATCTTTCACTTCGATAGATGCATACCGGCCATTCGCCGATTCCCTTTGCATTCGTTCTTTGCTGTCGCTATTACCAAGCCCGAGCTCTCTTAAGCATAAGCATGCTTCCATGCTGATATCCTATATTACCATATCAGCCTGTGTGTCTAAGAAATAATATATCCCCCAGCTAAGATATAAGGTGTACTTTTCCCCTTTCAGTGCTTTCAACTAGAAAAAGTCATTGATCACTCTGCTTAGCTACGACCCAAGAAGCGAGCGTAATGAAATGAAGCGAGTTCGAAAGCTATAGGTACAATACGCGAGCCCTATACGCAAGAGAGAAAACGAGCTGACTGACTTTGGAAACTTTTTTGCTACTAGGACTCTTTCATCTTCGACCAAACCGTGAAAGTCAAGCACGATATGGATAAAGTAACAGTAAGTAGAGTTAAGGAAAGGCGCGATAATGCTTACTCGAGAAAGTATAGGCAGATCAGATCCAATACTAGGTATGATGTTTTAAAAGAAGAAATTGTTAACTAAGAAAGTTTGAGTCCCCAGTGACAGAAAAAGTCGCTCTGTTCCAATTGAAAGGTCTCTTCCTGTTTGACTCGTTCCAGGGCTTTAGCGGTTTCATTGAGCTCGACAAAGTCCAAGATAAGATTGAGGTGTGAAAGCGGAGAGAGCGTACGAGCGGAATGAAATGAAGCGAGGGCGGCGGGGGGCGAGAGGACGATGAACACTTGCTTATCTCTAGCTTCCATTGGAGATTAAGTGGACTTGAAAAAGACCTTTTCATTCATATCATACCTCTATATCATAATCATAGGCTTTGGGCACTTGCAAGAGAGCGGGCTTATTACTGGCTTGGGTCAACATCCGAACTTGCGGACTATCGCTTTCGAGCTGGCAAACGGGATTCTCGCACAAGAGATGGGACTATAATTATTTATAATTTGCATTCGGGTTGATGACAGCTGGGTACAGATCTGATAGCGGAGGCGTAGGCTCGAAAGCCCAAGGCGTCGAATCCTAGACCTAGACCTGGGTGCGAAAGGGAGAGGAAAACGTTGATTCAAAGTCCTTTCGAAGGCTGTGAACAATTCAATTCGCAAGATGCTTCGGGAGTAGATGGTTGGTCTGCTTTTTTAGACTGCGACGTCGGCTCCATACCCTCGAGGAGGTTGGGGCTTAATTGACAGATGGTCTTCGATTGGAAAGGTTGGAAGGTTAGGCCACCTCACACTGGCAGAACAAAAGAAATGGATTTATGACCGGTCTCAAGCCGTAAAGCAGACAGACTGAAAGAGGTTTGGATGTAATTGAAATGGAAGCTGATTCGCGTCAGTCGGGGGGAAGGCCCCATACAGTCAGTTATTTCGCTCGCAAGTGCCGTAGTACCTCAGCGGCAGTGTACGGAAAAGATAAAACCAACGGATAAGCCCTACTTTTTGACCCCATAGCAAGGCCCTTTCTCCCCTGCTTCCAAGGAGGAGGTTGGGAACTATCAAGCCTTCTTTCTTTCCCTTACTTCATGGCGTACTATAGTTCTTGGCGCGGGTGCATGCGCGACTGGCATAGCTGGAACTGGGAAAGTCAAAAGACTATCGCTTCCAGGTGATCGCCCTACCCTTACGAAGCTTGCTTTATACTCCATTCTCCCTGACTTTACTGGCATTTGAACGACCTTTATCTTTCGAGAAGACATTGAAAGCAGAAGACTAAGAATAGGATGTCACGTGGAAGCTTTCCTAAATCCATTTAACCGGAGCCGGGATCCAAACAACTTGTATAAGTCAGGATATCCCACCAAACCTGAACCGGAAAGAGATGACTTCATCGTCGAGGGAAGCAGGTCGTTGGTACATATTATTGGTATATTCTGTGCTCGAGGTTCGAGAAGCTGGTGAACAACCACCCCATCTTTTTGCCAGGCACAATGCGTGTCATGCTGACATCATACAACTATGTTGGGCGGTACACTTGTCAGATGATGAGGATCCATCAGCGGCTACATCCAAGGCAGGGGTCATTTCCAGATCTTATTCTAGTAAGGATCATGCTAGTGAGGCTATTGAGAAGGTGTATAACGCGTAACGGGCCCAAGCGAAGCGCTGTCTCAGGAAGAAAGGAAAGAGCGGCTCAGGAAGCGTACTTTCGTATACGGCTGCACGCGCGGACCATACCCATAACCACCGGCATCCTCACTAATTGGAGATAGGTGCGAAAAAGTCCTTTCTTTCTCTTTCTTATTCATTCATTATTTTTTTTTGTTTGGCTGGCCTAACGTGATCAATGAGATGACGTTTATAGCGCATGTTCTGATTCCAGTGTAAAGTATGCCGGCGAAGGTCACAAGTGGTTGCGGTTGATCCCATTGCAGTAGTTGGAAAGCGGCCTGGTAGTGAATTTATCCAGTTTTTCTCATGAGGCCGTAGAGGGGCAATGAGATCAACATCTGGCTTTCTAATATACCTTGCTACTTCTACGACCTATACTGGTTTATCCGTTGCTGGGCGTAGGCCTGTTTATCACCCTCGGTTCACTCCGTCACCTTCGAATGGTTAAAAAAGCGCCAACCTCATAAGTAGAGAAAACTCTTCCACTATTGACTGACTGATCCCATTATACCGCTTAAGACTTCGGGGTAAGAACAAGGACTGAGGTAGGATATAAGTCGTCGGGACTTTTTCCAAGCGGATATTCACTCCGAAAGATCACTCTTTAGTGAAAGAACCCTCATTCTTTAAAGCCTTGAACCGAGTGTGGGTGAGCGGTAAGGACCGTCATGGACTTGTTTCTGGTTTAGATTTCCAGTTGTTATATAAGGTAAGGTTAAGGTGCAGCTTTCGATCAGGAAGTCAACCGTCAAAAAAGGATTCCCACCAGTGTAGTGAGGCGTAAGCACAAACTTTGACAGAGAAGTACTACGAGTCGAACGGAAAGCTTGACTGAACTAACGCCTTTCCTACTAATAATAAAGGGAAAGGAGTTCATGATTTCAATCCTTCTTGCTCTTTCCGTTCTTCTCGGGCAGTACTCTTGCTCTTCAGAAAGTCCTGATTTTCAGGCTAGGAAGCGGATGAGGGAATCAAACTCCTGTTGCTGTTACGGCTAGTGCGAGTTGCTCGTAGTCCCTCACTAGTCAAGGGGCTTCAATCTATACATTCAGTAAGCTAAGCGGTTTAAGTAATAAAAAGGAAGAAAGCCAGCTAGCCCTTATAGTGGTAAACCCGAAGCGGAGTAGGAAGACCATGAGCGGTGAAGTTCTTTTCCCAAGCTGTCGAAGAAAGGCCTAGCCGAAGTAGAGGTACTTATGGCAGAACGGGCCTAGTCCCATTTCTTCATCTATCTCGGCTTCTCAATTTCGATAGCTCCGCTTTGATTTCGCTATCTCCGCATCTCAAATTCAATAAAATAAAGCCCGGTGCCACTGACTGGCCGACTGGGGTCTTAAGCTGACTATTATCTAGACCGGGAAAGGACTCCTCCACTTCTCACTTCTAGGCTGATGCCCTATCTTTTCTTTTTTATGGAAGGGCATTCTCTAAAACTCTTATCTGTGATAACTCACTATTTGAAGTGCTCGAACCCAAAAAGTAGAAGTATCTACTCGACGGATAGATAGAGTTTTGCCAGCACCACTTCGACGCTATGAAAGTCAGGGCAGGACGCCTGAAGAGAGTGAAGTGGCCGACGACGCTATATATATCCTTCTTTTGAGACGAATTCATTCCGAATAAAAGAAGGCGGTCGTGATAGGGAAAGGCCTTGCCTTATTACCAGGAAAGAGAAAGAGGAATGCACTACTTAGTGACTTCCTAACCCAGGGGCAATCCGGAAGGAAATGTAAGGCCGATCGATGGAAAATTGTAGTAAGTACTCTACGAAGCTCTAACTAGTCTTGCCTATCTTTTTATTACCTTAGATCGGGTTAAGTCTAGCTACTTGACTTTGACTTTAGGATCACATCAGTACAGAGAACGATCGATGCATCTAAGTCGGTTGGCGTGCCCCAGGCTAACTAAGTTGCAGGGGGAGATCGAGACTGCTGCCATCGCTCTTTTACCAAAAGAGAATGCCTACGAACCGTCTACAACGGCACAGCCTGATTCAAAACGATCTAAAAGACGAAAACGTCGGGGGGTACTAAGCGAAAACGAAATTTCATGGTGATGAACATCTTCACACAATGTCGTGAAAATCCCAGCAAGGAGCTCACCCGTTTGGAAACAGCATTAAAGGGAAAGCGCGATACCTCAACAAATGGAGGAATGTGGCCTGGTCCGATCAAAGGATGCTTTCAGTATCTGAAAAAGACATGTTGCAGTCCTGCTTGGCTACAGCTGCCTATGGTGGGCATAGACAACCACAGTCATTGGTTGCGGCTTACGAGAAAGCCATGCTCAAACAAATGAAGGCAAAATCGGAACTGTCTATGAAACAGTTTTATGCTGAATCACATATACGAGAAGTGCTTCCAGCGCTTATTGGATTTTTGTCTCCTATTTGTCCATCCTAAAGTACATATTATACGCCGCATGGAATGGCCCGCCCTTCAGCTATTCCAAGAAGGCCAAGTCATGCCCATAGGTCATCTATTCCGATACATGACCTTGGTACAACTCAAGGCTCAGGGGGGAGAATACGCTCCCCGAGACTTCCCCTTTACATTAGCAGCCGGAAGTTATGCTCTGCAATGGTTTGCTATGCTTCCAAAGGAAGTTCCTGGACTGATTTGACTGATGCATTTATAGCTCGGTTCCATGATGACTCCCATCACTGTCACTCCCGAGCAGGTCACCGCAATGCGACCTCTCAACTGTGAATCCACTGGCCAGTTTGTACTTCGCTGGTTGGCTACACAGTCCTTACCTGCATTCAGAAGCCCAGATGGTAAAAGCTTGCATGACCGCCTTTGGGTAGTCGATATGCTTCAACATCCGAGAATGAAGTCCCAGCTACATTTCTTGAGCTATTGGCGAAGTTGCAAAGACAGATTCCCGATCCAACCCCGTGCCATGTAATCAGCGCACTTGGGAAGGATCCAGATGAAGGTGGTTCAGACACCCAAGCCGTGCTGCGATCAGGGAAGATTCTACCTGATGATAAAGGAAAGACCCCAGCCCAGGAATAGCCTTTGGGACCAAGGAAAAACCCGCTCCCAAAAGGAAGGCTGAATTACTGAAATCAGAATGTGCGCTATGATGTGTTTAACTCATCTAGCATTCCTGCTCGATTAACAATCTTCGAAGCGCTCTCACAGGAGGCTGCTCTAATAAAAGCTCTCACTGATGATGTTGTCCGAGAAGCTTGTCTGACCGAAATTGGCGGAGTTGCAATCTGTACGGAAGCCATTACCTTTACCGACGATGACATGATGCTCGGTGATGAACCGCATAATCGACCTCTCTTTTTTTCTGGTAAATTGGCAGGAGAATAAACTAACTGGATTCTCCTAGATGCTGGATCAGCTGTCAATATCAGACCTACTAAAACACTGAAAGGGGTTAGGATATGATGTCAGCCAGTTAGATTCTCGTACATTATTAATCCAAGGATTTCATCAGGATGGAGCATCAAAACGGCTTAGCATCGTTCATGCCCTAACTTCCTAGCATCTTTAGCTACGGAACGGCATACTGATTCTCATTTCTCATCAATCATGCACAGACGGTATACGTCTTCACTCATGACGAAAGAGAGGTTTTTTTCTTGGCTTTACGTCTCTGGCTGCCCTGAAAGACCCAAAAACGGAGCATGGGATCTGGATCTTTCAGAGCGGATCCATTTTTTTCGATCAATACAATTCCCCCCTTTGGGGGAACTCTTGATGGAGTTGAAGCACCACCCGCATCAGAACCAAAAGCAGTCGTTTCGGTAGTCAAGGAACCAGCAGTTCCTGACCCAAGCCAAGTACGGGGACCAGAGACTGGGAAAGGTAGTTCAGTCACTTTCGGGGGTTAGCTCTGCAGATGTTTAAGGAAGAGCCTTGGTTAGAAATTTCATAAGAGAAGAAAGCGTAGAAAAGAAAGGTTTTGATTCGTCTTTGCTTGAGTAAAGAAAGCTTTATCCGGCTCCGGTGAAAACTCTCTAATGAGAGTCTGTTCACGTCAGGGTCCGAAGGAGTTGATGTAAAGGCGGGGATCGTTTCGTTGTGCTAGCTTGATGCTTAACACATGCAAGATTTCAAATTGTCCAGTGGAATCCTTCATCGCTTCGTCCATGAGCGGTCCGTAGAGTGCTTTCTCCCTATAACCGGCTTTCTATCTCTAACTCGAAGTGCAGCTTGGATTACAGTCTGTGAGTGAGGATACGTATCGTATGGGGGCATTCGCATGGAGCGAATTTTGCTTATGGTATGGCTCGAAGGTCTTGTCGTGCGCGAATAAGAAAATAAAGGATCCGTTCACATTTACATATAATAATACGGATTCGTTCGCGTAAAGAGGGCGGGGGCCATAGCATAGGACATTCAACCGAAAGGATTGATAGAGGAATCGGCATCGCTACGAGCAAGACGTGGGATATTAGGCCTTGCCAAGGCTGAGGTTGAGGGTTCAAGTCCCTCCTTCCGCTCCTGGCTTCGTCGTTCAGTGGTCACGAGTGGAGCTGAAAAACGGCTGCGCGCGCAACGGCTTTTCAGCCGTTGCTTGCTGGCTTAAAGTGTTATTTGCTTTTGCCTTTCTTCTCTTTCTTAGTTAGGCCCCATAAAGTAAAAGATATAGCTTCACTACTACTACAGATGATAGCTAGAGACTAGAGATTAGAGTGCAGGATCTAGATTTGTAACAAATATTCGACTTTGCTTATGCAAGTTGTTATGTACCAAAACAAAAGAATATTGTCGATGGGATGCAAAAAAAGAGGATCTTACTTCGCTCATGCTCCGTCTTTTAACCCCCCTACCGCCGGTAAAGCTAGCAGCCTAATAAAAAGGGCCTCTTTCTGCATGTTAAGGCAGCACACTAGTACATTTTCATTGACCACTGAGACCAACCCCAAAGTCCGGTCTTTGAACTAATAAAGATTGGCATAGTCAAAAACTTAAGACTTACTATCATCGCGCTTGAGGGGGACCTTATTCACAAGATTCCAGCTCGAGCGAGGAATAAAAAAACCTTAGCATCAAAGAGAGGAACTAGCAGACCAGGATAGGCAACTAAAGAAAGAGCAAACTCACTAAGCTAGTGCTGATGCCTCAGAGAGATTATAGGACCGAGAAGCTTGACTTACACAGAATTGTTGAAGAGCACAGCAGAGAGCTCGATCAATTGCCGGAGATCACTTGGAAGTATGGTCGGGAAGAGAACTATAAAGAAGTCAAAAGATTCGTCTGACCAGGCTAACAAGGCAAGAGCAGGAAAGAGGAATGAATCGGTTGATAGCCTTGACCGGGATATGGGAACTAAGCAAGGGATGCTAAACTCAAACAAAAAGAATGCAATTTAGAGCATTTTGATTTCCACCATCTACCCAATTTACCTATTCGATTGATTTAACAGACCGTGTGACTAAAGAAATAAACAAAATGAACGCATCAACGTACCCGTTTTCACAAGTCTTTTGACTAAATAAATCAAGCCATAGAGATAGAGACAGACTGATTCCAGGAATGGTTTTATAGCATTACATGGATGGACAGCCGATTGACCGATAACGATAAAGAGAAGGGCAGGCAGGAGACAGCAGTTTGCCACGAAAATGATGGAAGGCTGGTTCAGGTAATCCTTTAGTTGAAAATGTCCGCCACTTGATTGTTGCTACGAACAAGTCGAATGAGCAATTTGCCCGCGACGACGAGGTCACGAACGAAGTGGTAGTCAACTTCTATGTGCTTAGAGCGGGCATGGAACACAGGATTGGCCGCCAAGTGTGTAGCGCTAGCATTATCACAGTGCAGGAGAAATTGATAGCGAAATGGCACCGCTAGATCGCGTAGCAAGTAAGAAAGCCATAACAGTTCTGAGGTAGTAAGGGCGAGTGCCTTGTACTCTGCTTCGGCACTAGACCTGGAAAGAGTCGGTTGCTTTTTGGAAACCAGTAGGTTTTTTCCGATAAATACGCAGAAGCCAATAGTGGGACCGTCTGCTATCGGGACAGCTAGCCCAGTCGGCATCGGAGAATGCAAAGAAGGTTGTTAACGGTCCCGGAGTGATGGTTAGGCCAAGGCCAAGAGAACCCTTTAGATACCGTCAGATGCGTTTTACAGCCTGGAGATTGTACGGTGGTGAGAGCGCGCATGAACTGACAAACGTCGATTTACTATCGTTGATTTGTCTGTATAGCACTTATTCTTTCCACCTTGGAAAGAAGTGCACGAACAACGTAGCCAGCCGAGTATGAAGCGTTGATCTTGGGATGACAATTGGCCCTAGACTTTGGCAGCAACACTCTTCACATCTATGGTGACTCCGCGCTAGTTATTCGGCAGTTAACTACGGAATATGAGATCCGGCATCCCAATTTGCGAGTCTACTACGACAAGGCTCGA
>JASFXW010001239.1:0-2500 GCA_030490835.1 Annona cherimola
CACCGGGCCGATGTGGCCGGGCATGGACGCGAGTCGGACGGGCAACGACCCCGGGCGATAGGGCAACGACCCGGGGCGCTAGGCCGCAAACCAGCGCAACGGGGCATCGATTCGGGAGGGACGGGGCGAGGATGCCGGGCATTCGGGCATCGATGGGGCTATCCGGGTGGTTCCGAGCTGCTTCCCAAGAGCAGTCGGCCATCCACCACCACTGTCTACCTATATACCTGGAGGGCCTGAACCCCCACAAGCAGGAAGTTGCGGCCAAAAGTGCTCACCAGTTATACTGGCGGTACTCGGCCCAGCCTGTGGTACTCGGCCCTGGCCACACACGCTCCCACAGCATGGTGCTTGGGCGGGGCTGCATCCGGGGCGTCTCAAGCATCGTTCCGAACGGGATGACCGTATCCCCGTGGGGGTCCATCGTCACCCCGTGGCGATCGAGCACCGGGCCGATGAGGCCGGGCATGGATGCGAGTCGGACGGGCAACGACCCCGGGCGCTAGGCCGCCAACTAGCGGCAACCGGGCATCGATTCGGGAGGGACGGGGCGAGGATGCCGGGCATTCGGGCATCGATGGGGCTATCCGGGTGGTTCCGAGCTGCTTCCCAAGAGCAGTCGGCCATCCACCACCACTGTCTACCTATATACTTGGAGGGCCTGAACCCCCACAAGCAGGAAGTTGCGGCCAAAAGTGCTCACCAGTTATACTGGCGGTACTCGGCCCAGCCTGTGGTACTCGGCCCTGGCCACACCCGCTCCCACAGCATGGTGATTGGGCGGGGTTGCATCCGGGGCGTCTCAGGCATCGATCCGAACGGGATGAGCGTAGCCCCGTGGGGGTCCATCGTCACCCCGTGGCGATCGAGCACCGGGCCGATGTGGCCGGGCATGGACGCGAGTCGGACGGGCAACGACCCCGGGCGATAGGGCAACGACCCGGGGCGCTAGGCCGCCAACCAGCGGCAACGGGGCATCGATTCGGGAGGGACGGGGCGAGGATGCCGGGCATTCGGGCATCGATGGGGCTATCCGGGTGGTTCCGAGCTGCTTCCCAAGAGCAGTCGGCCATCCACCACCACTGTCTACCTATATACCTGGAGGGCCTGAACCCCCACAAGCAGGAAGTTGCGGCCAAAAGTGCTCACCAGTTATACTGGCGGTACTCGGCCCTGGCCACACACGCTCCCACAGCATGGTGCTTGGGCGGGGCTGCATCCGGGGCGTCTCAGGCATCGTTCCGAACGGGATGAGCGTATCCCCGTGGGGGTCCATCGTCACCCCGTGGCGATCGAGCACCGGGCCGATGAGGCCGGGCATGGATGCGAGTCGGACGGGCAACGACCCCGGGCGATCGGGCAACGACCCGGGGCGCTAGGCCGCCAACTAGCGGCAACGGGGCATCGATTCGGGAGGGACGGGGCGAGGATGCCGGGCATTCGGGCATCGATGGGGCCATCCGGGTGGTTCCGAGCTGCTTCCCAAGAGCAGTCGGCCATCCACCACCACTGTCTACCTATATACCTGGAGGGCCTGAACCCCCACAAGCAGGAAGTTGCGGCCAAAAGTGCTCACCAGTTATACTGGCGGTACTCGGCCCAGCCTGTGGTACTCGGCCCTGGCCACACCCGCTCCCACAGCATGGTGCTTTGGCGGGGTTGCATCCGGGGCGTCTCAGGCATCGATCCGAACGGGATGAGCGTAGCCCCGTGGGGGTCCATCGTCACCCCGTGGCGATCGAGCACCGGGCCGATGTGGCCGGGCATGGACGCGAGTCGGACGGGCGATCGGGCAACGACCCGGGGCGCTAGGCCGCCAACTAGCGGCAACGGGGCATCGATTCGGGAGGGACGGGGCGAGGAGGCGGGGCATTCGAGCATCTATGGGGCAATCCGGGTGGTTCCGAGCTGCTTCCATAGAGCAGTCGGCCATCCACCACCACTGTCTACCTATATACCTGGAGGGCCTGAACCCCCACAAGCAGGAAGTTGCGGCCAAAAGTGCTCACCAGTTATACTGGCGGTACTCGGCCCAGCCTGTGGTACTCGGCCCTGGCCACACCCGCTCCCACAGCATGGTGCTTTGGCGGGGTTGCATCCGGGGCGTCTCAGGCATCGATCCGAACGGGATGAGCGTAGCCCCGTGGGGGTCCATCGTCACCCCGTGGCGATCGAGCACCGGGCCGATGTGGCCGGGCATGGACGCGAGTCGGACGGGCGATCGGGCAACGACCCGGGGCGCTAGGCCGCCAACTAGCGGCAACGGGGCATCGATTCGGGAGGGACGGGGCGAGGAGGCGGGGCATTCGAGCATCTATGGGGCAATCCGGGTGGTTCCGAGCTGCTTCCATAGAGCAGTCGGCCATCCACCACCACTGTCTACCTATATACCTGGAGGGCCTGAACCCCCACAAGCAGGAAGTTGCGGCCAAAAGTGCTCACCAGTTATACTGGCGGTACTCGGCCCAGCCTGTGGTACTCGGCCCTGGCCACACCCGCT